>JAVQJG010277656.1:0-12524 GCA_036024015.1 Craterocephalus amniculus
CCCGTTAAACAACTACAATTTATTTGCAAATGCAAATCTGACAATGAAACATCTTAGGTGGCATAAAAACAGCTGAGGTGAATCGAACGAGGTGCTGCTCCCGAAATATTTACGTCTGCAATCAGCTTTGCTATGGGCAAATACAGCAATGTGTGTGCCTTATAAAGCTTCCATATGTAACCTGACGGTCATGCAGCGTAATCTAAACGAGCGGCAGCCATTAATTCTGGCCTGTGAGATGCTCATCAGTGCACCATCAGTCAGCGCAAAGATGCTGCTGTGCTCTAATTAACCAGAGCAGCATGCATGGACACTTTTAATATTCCTGGTCAAGATGAAAATATTGGATTAAAAACAGGTAGGGGAAGAAAATCAGCAAATAGGAACATGAGAAGATAAGCTGGTGCCATGACACTTCAAATACTGAAAGTACGAAGCTGTTAAATTAAGAAAAAACACCTTATTATTTAAATGCAAATTGGTATTTAAATTAAAAATTAGTTAAATGAGGTTTGACTTGAAGTAAATCCAAATATTTAAAGCTAATGTAGAAAGTATATTGTATTAAAAAACAATGTTTTTTTTACACCTACAGACTCCCAATCCAACCCATAATCCAAAGGTCAGTGCTTCAGGTGTATTTAAACTCATTAATCAATAGGTTGCAGAAGAACAAGGCTGGAATTAAAACCATTTTCCTCCACCTTCTTCTTCAAAACAGGCAACAAAGGATCACTACTACCTTTTAGCAGCAGTTAAAAGCCGCCCAGTTTCACAGTGGAGGTGGGAATCACATCCTCAGTGATAAAGCAGGCTGGTAATAGCGAACCATTTCTCACCCTCTCTTTCTTAAAAGGCACAGCACAGGTGAATGTATGTTTTACTGTGGCTAGTTTAGGCTGAAATACCAGCTAAACATGCATCATGATCTCTAGAAAGGTTTAGATTAGATGAGTGCTGGTGATGCTGGTGGCTAAGAAAGTCAAAAGTGATATTTTTGCCCTCCCCTTTGCTTTTGGTTGAGTTAAAGTGAGCCTTTATAAAATAGTTTGACTAAAATAAAGACAAAAAACAGCTAAAATGTACGTTTGAGCTGTGATCTAAGGATACCGCAACAGGCAGTGTTGGTGGGGGATAGCAGTGATAGTGGTTTAGTTTGCTGGAGAGTCATTAAAAATTTGACTTCATAAAAGAAAAAACTACCTCATATTAAGAGAGCTTACTTAGATAAACCATGAACTCTGTGCTAAAGTGACAAGCTAGCACTGCATTTCCAAAATGTCCCTGTTTTTCTATGACTTTGCTCCTTTTTTACCCCACTCTCCTCCAACACGTCATCAAACCAACCCTGCCACAAGCATTGAGCTATTGGACACTGCATAGCAAATAATCATTAATCATTTAATTTAAGGTAAGCAGGGTTTTATCCCACATCACAGCCCGGCGCTCTGAATGCTAACTGCATTTAGCCCGATGAAGGGATGCTAATAAAACACATCAGGGGCTTCAGCTCTGTTGTTAGCTCTGCAACAAAGATTATGAAGGACTTTCATATGACTCCATGCTCTTTCTCTTGCAGTGACAGTTTTAGAAGCCAATCAGATTCGGACTGACCACCCTTATCAATCCACTGGGACTCTGCGCTGACATGTTAGCCAAAGTTCTTTGTTTCCCGCTCAATCAATAACCTGGACTGTCAATAATAAAAGCTAGTCAAGGCGAGAGCCTGAGAGGTTATTCGCAACTCGTCCAGACACCGAAGACGCATGAATCTCCTCTCTGGAAAAAGACATGTATCAAGCAGTGGAGTGACAGCAGAGGTCGGGAGAATCAGATCTGTCAGTGTTAGCAAGTTACTCAAGGGCGTGATTACATCTCTGATCAAGCCGGCAAAATGGCGACGAAAGGACAGGTAGAGGGGAGGAGAGGTAGGCAGACGGAGGTGAAGATGAGGCAGATAAATGGAGGAAAATAAGAAAAAGGCCTGTCAGGTTACTGGAAACACAGTCACACTATGCTGCGTCGCTCTCACGCACACACGGCCCTCCAGACAGAGCTGCCGTCACATCTGCATGCTTTCTGTCACGCTGGGATGTATCAGACACAACCAGGGAGACAAAGAGACATTTTTGCACATGTACTATAAAATTAACACACGGCTGAGCGCTCATCCAGGCTCTATCATTCTCACATGTCCTTCTGAAACCTTTCTCTCTCATCTGTCTGACACAGACTTCCTAATAAGGCCGTTCACATTACGTCACACTTCAGCCTCGCTGCCTGGAAGCATCCTGCCGTTGAGCTAAAGTTGGAAATCGTCCTATTTAAAAGCAATATAAGGCCACAATATTGATAGTATTAAAAGATCAGATATCAGACTGATACCACCGAACCATGTCTCCTAGCTTAAAGCTAATCCACTTGCAGAATCAGTTAATTATGAGTTATTTCTCTACAACTTCTGCTTTAAATTAGGATTTTAATTGATTCAGAAGCCAGAAAATGATATTAGACAAGACACTTCCATTTATATAATTACAACCAAAGGACAACAAACTAACGTATCAAATGCATTTCAATCCTTAGCTCAATTAGACATGTAAATTAAAAACTGTCTGTTTTAACAATATACATTATATCACATTCTGCATGCTGAGGTTAAAAATGTTTGTACGATGTAAAAGCAAAGCTCAATGTTTCAATTTGGATTTAATTCATTGGTTCAGTTACTGACTCCATCCATCGTTGCACCCAATGCAACAGTGTCATTCGTAACACCAAAGGGGGGCCTGTGGAACGGTGGACTAGCGACTGCCAGAATAAAAACAAATCTGCAAACCCTGCATGGCCTTTCTTTGGTGATAGTTTGGTCAAAGTTTTGTTAAATTTTCAATATCAACAACCATAACAAAATCCTGCTTTCCCGAAGCAATAATGAACTTCAGCACATAACACAATGGCTTCATCTTACTGACCTTCGTGCTGTCTGCTGTTGGAAATGTTGGTATCATCACTTTGTTAAGGAAATTTGAAACATTTCAACACTTTCCAACATTATAACTCTGCTTCTGAAAAATTTGGATGGCATACTCATCAGCAAACATACCCAGGGAAGCAAGAAACAGAAAACAACGTGACAGAGGGAGGATCAGTCTACGGACTAACCGCCATGAGACTGTAGGTTTCTGATGATCTGAAGAGAGGCTTATTGGGCCTTTGCCATCTCAGCACAGGTCTTGTTAAAAGCATAAAATACAAAAATGGCCGACCAGGTGGAGCTGAGAGTGTATAGAGGGATGGCTGACACCCATCAAACTCGAAGCTACCTGTAGCGACGAGCTAACAAAGCTAACCCATAGCTAACGGGAGCTAACCAGCTTATGTAGGTAAAAAACGCAACTGTGCTACACTTTGTCTCCTTTTGCCAGATATCAAAAGCCAGGGTCCTTATTCTGAACACTTTTCAGATTAAATAACATCTAAAAAATGAGTTATAAATAAACCATACCCCCGCCCACACACACACACACAGTTGTCATTAAGGTAAACCTGACCTTTTAAAGCTAAAATAGTTTTTGAACCAGACTGTAAACATGTTTAATTCTGCTGTAAAGTTGGCCTTTTTAACATAGAAGTCTATGGGAAATTGCTCTGTTTTGGAGCCAGCCCCTTGTGGAGGGAGGGTGTAACTGCAAGTTACAACTTTAAGTTTAGTGTTGCTTTGGCGGATGATGTCATCGTTATGATTGTTTAAAATGGTGAAACTGTGTTGTACTGCAGAGCGAAGTGAGCATGTTGGCAGCACTTTAACTACCTGAAGTATCAGTTCAATCAGAGCAGCTTGTAGCATTTACAAAATTTTTACAGTTTATAAGTTTAGAAGCATGTTCCACCAATTACTGTGGTTGAGTTTGCACGTTTCTGAGCCCACCCCCTGGGTCGCCCCGATCATATTTGCACCGAGCCCATGAAATGCAGAAGGTTTGCTGCCGGGAATAGCAGCACAAAAAGACCTGCCGTTTCTGCATGCAAGTGGCTGTGTTGGTGCCCGGAGATGTTTTGGTAGGAAGCACAAGGCTCACTGGCCAGGCCTCAAGACTCTCCTGTTCCAATTAACCAGCTCAGCAGCTTGCAGCTCTGCTGGTCTTATCTGTGAGGAAGAGGAGGAGGAGGAGGAGGAGGGAGAGGTATGTACAGAGTGAGACCGCACTTCCACACAGAAGGGAGGCAGTAAGAAACGAAAACACAGGCTTGAGAGGGTTAGAGAAGGAATAAGGGGTGAGACTCGTGTGTGCTTACCAGACATCTTTCAGCTTCTACCTCTCCTTCCTGTCACACTCAGATTTCATCCTTTCATCGGCCTTTCCTGATCAGAACCACCATCTTTAGTGAGAACTTAAGACCTGTTTATGCTCCAGAGTGATGAGGGGGAAACCGACATGCTATTGTGTCCGTTTTAAAAAGAAGAGGGTTAGGGTGAAGACACATTCGTATGTAGGAAATCCAAGTGAAAGCAGTGGCAGCGTGTCCTCTAAATGTCTGTTGTTGAACTGAAAGGAGATAACGTAATTCCAGAAACAATGTGGGAAGCATCTCCTTCTCTGCATTGTGGATTTAGAGCTGAGATGATGTATCAAACCTCTTTTGTCAACTCTAGTTTTTCACTAGGAACTCCACCATCCACTGGATGGAAGTCTTTCCATTTCTGACACCTGTGGAGTAGCAGATGCTGGGAACTCGATGCTCTCATCACATTTAACTTCTGCTACTTTGCTTCTTCTAAGCATTGTCTGAAAAGTATTCAAATTATTCATTTATACACTTAAATGTCCTTGTAGATATTGTTACATTACATCAGAAAAATGGAATTTGACCCATCCTGGGAGCTGTGTTTATTTCATGTCTGCCAGTAGGCTTCCACTCATACTGGACTTACTGGATATATTCCAGTATGAGTGGAATAAATATGTTCCACTCATACTGGACATACTTGCGACTACTTCTTTGTTTCTTTCGTTGGTCAAATGTCAGTTATATTGAACAATGCTGCCCCTTTGGTTGTTGATGGTACTGTGCTGCTTATGTAAGGCTACACATTCACAAGCTGCTGGAAAAGGACCACAATGCTCAAGTAAAGGATGATAAGACAGATGGAAGGCTCCATCCGTAAGCGCACGCATATGTAGCATAACTGAACCTCCACTCAGGCTAACTAGCTACAGATGTTTTGAATTATACTAACTCTTTTGTTTGTATTTTGCTTCAGTGTATTTGTATACAGCATTATGTCAGTTTTACATCTCTTTGGTCCACATCTTTGTTTTCAGCTTTGCCCTGTGCTTCAGTCTCCTCCCGAGGAAGAAAAAGGCAAAGACACAGGACCCAAAGGAGCCAGAGCTACTGAGTCTACTTAAATAGTCTTATAGCATTCTTCTGAGAAAGTAATCCAGTTTTAGTCACTAAATGTGATTTATGGGATTTAAGATCAAGGGTCTGTTACACCCAACAAGGCTCGTACTGAAAATGCATTAATGACATGCAGTAACTTCATTTTTCTTGCTTGTAATCAATTGAAATTAAAATTTTATTTTGATTTTTTCATTTATTCTTTTTTTAGTAGGATTTATTTTGATACTGTCATTTTTGATGCCTTTTAATTTGTTTTAATGCTATTTTTGTATCATCTGGAATGTACTTTGTACAGCACATTTCATATTTAAACAAACTTGCCTAGCCTGAGTGGATGATAGTTCAGTTGTATGAGATGTTTTCAGTGTCAGATATCGTTTGATTGAACATCAATCTTAATTTTGATCACAATATACATACAGTAGTTTGTTAATGAGCTCAGAAAGCCACATTTTACAATTTCTGTGTTGTTGCTAAGGTGATATCCTTTTAGGTAATTAAAGAAATCAGTTGTTTTTACCATTATGGTGTTCATCGACCAGCTGCAATGATATGCCACTTCCATATTACTAACAGTGGTGTTTTTATTTCAGCTACTCTAAGAGTTTGGGAAAAATGACACAAATTTGATTTCGATCTCGTCCTTAGTTGCAGGACTCTTTGGTTACACTCATCCCCTTCAGTTTCCTTCTTCAAGCTGCTTGTAGTTAGTTTTTTTTGTCCTTGTGGGTTTTCTTGGCAGTTAGCAACCAGCTGAGCGGTGCATCAACAGTGGGCTGGAGTGTGATGAGGGACACACCACCGGCGCTGTGCACGGATCAGCTGAAAACATTCCATGTTTAGCGCAGAGATCAGCAGAAATTGATTCCAAATCTAAATTTCGATCTCCATAGAGTACACAACCCTACTCCATATTGATATGCTAGTTAGCCATGTGTTAATTACTCAGACTGACCTAAACTATTAGCAGATTATATAACAACAGTTGAGTGAATCCCGTGAAACTGATACCAGTCAGTCAGTTATAAAAACATACCGAGTTTGGCTCCAACCATGACTCAAACATGTATTCTTATCACTGACGTCAACGTAAACTTAAAATATTTCCTCCTAAGATCCATTCATACCTGCAATAAAATCATACTGGAGCGACACCTTTTGTCTACGTCTTGATCATATGATACAAGATCACATTATATGTGGTTCCAGACTGAGATGATGTACTAAAACATCACTTAAGTACAAGAAGCTCTAACAGCAGTCCTGCCTGGTTTTACTGGTTATCCCTGGCTCATGGGGAAAACAACAACCCAACAACCCAATGAAGACGTGTTGGCCATCTTTTCCCTCTTTTTTTATGAATTGTAAAGCTTCTTTGTGAACGGGTTTCTTGTGTTCAGCAATTAAAACATTCAGCATAGCTTGCAACTCAAACAACAGCGTCATTTTTTAAGCCAGTGATGTGGAAAGTTGTGTTTATTTAAGCCGTGCAGTTGATTAGGATTGTTGAATCTTAACATGCTTTAATTAGAAATCGTTTGTGTCATCACAGCAATGCCAGGGCATCCTATTTGTGTAATATTTCGCAGTTTAGCCGTGCCTGCCACCATCAAGCTTCACATTTATTCAGACGTCTCAAAGATTTTTCAGTCCTTGTGAGCCAATTTTCAGAAAATATTAATATAACTTAAAAGCTTGCTTGGGTGAGTCAGGTGGTTTGTGTAGCTTATGGTTGCATTGTCGCTCTTTCCAATGGTGATATGAAGGTAGCTGGCTCATCAGGCCTATTGGTAATATCATTAGCAAGTCCTGCCACTGTTAAAGCACATCCTTACCTCCAGCCAATGCAGGCATCAGTACAACTAATCCCAACCTGAAAGGATGAAGGGATCAGAAATGCTGTAAACACAGGAGAAAAATAACTGTTAGACTCCCTCTGCTGTCCCCCTTCTCTGAAGCAGATGAGTGCAAACACGAGACGAGAGGTCACCTGCAATCTGAAATGACCTTTCTGCAGAGCTGTCGGTTTAAAGCAAATATTAACATCTTGTTTAAGCCTCTAACCGTGGGTGTCTGTTACAACACGCTGGATTAACATGTGCTCGCAGATTAGAGCCTGTCCAGGAAGCCTCTTCTTTCACTCAGCCAGGTGGGTTTCAGGAATGAAGACGCCTCAAAATATTCAGCTTTCAATGATTTCCAGGTCAGAGATGAGCGACCAGACAAAGACGCAAGAATTTGACAAATGAGATGTGCCTTGAGTAATTTTCTTTGTAGTGACATGTGTCATTCAGCATTAAGGCGATGGCAGGCTGAGGGCGCCTCCAGCGCTTCTGTAATCTAAAAATGTGTTATGTTGACATCATAGACGACTAGTGCAATGACCACTGAGTCATGCTTCTGAGACTTCTTCCAGAAAGCTCCGGCCAGCATCAAAGGACGACATGGACAACTGTACGCGCTGGCCTCCTACCCAACTATACTAGCATGTACACATGAGGGAACTACGCCTTTATTCTGCTATAATAATATGAATAGTTATGTCAGTGGCAAGAAAAAATGGATGGAGTATGTGATGTGCAGCGAAGACAAATAAGGATATTTTTAAAAAGTGCATATTTCTGTGTGTGTAAGGTGGGAGGAGGCGGTGAGAGTTATAATTTCTCAATTATAGGGAAAAGAAGAGGAGATATAAAGTGAAAGGGGGGGACTCACAGTTGGACATAATTCAGAGAGAATGGTAAATGACAGCCAATTACCATCCTGAATACACTCTCAAAAAGCAATTTGCTTTGCACACGCCTGCTATTTGCACCTTATTAGGGACTCTGCCCTATTCCCCCCCCCCCCAAGAAAGCAGCCTCACAATTTTCCCAAGTTTCCACATGAGATGATGAGAGCAATTCCTGGCACATTAAAAGTCCTACTCCAGCTGTTACTAATCATCCGAAGCCCCCAAAATAAAACATTTCATAGATTTTTCTATCAAAATAAAACCTTATGTTTAGAGGACGATGCAATGCTTTTCATTTACACAATGGGAATCTATGAAGATGCTAATCTGCCCACCAGCAGACATCTATGTCATTTAATTGACGCGGGTCGCGGGTGGCTGGAGCCAATCCCAGCTATTTGCAGGCGAAAGGCGGGGTACATCCTGACAGGTCGCCAGTCTGTTGCAGGGCCACATATAGATGGACAGACAACCACTCAAACGCAGTGGGAGGAAGCCGGAGTGAGTGGAATTAAAACTGAGCTAATCCAATCATAAATGTTTCAATTAGAAAGTCAAAAGTAATAAAATTAATTGTGTAAAGTTGCATTCAATGAGAATATCAGAATGGTTGTTTCTAAGCACCTTCAACAATATCAAAAATAAACCTGACAGAAGCTCGAGACATCAACAGCTTTTTGGTTAAACTGAAATACCAGCATCCGACTGTATACGTTTAGTTGTAAAACAGCTGTTTTTGGATCAAACGTGAGAAGGCAGGGTGGAAAGAAGATGACTGCAGAGCTTTATCCTCTGCTGTTTTTGATGGTACATTAAGTTGTCTTCATTTCATCCAAATCCACTTCTGGTGTAGCTTAGCACCTTTTGGGTAAGACGCAGAGGCTTTGAGAATCCAAATCCATGCAATAACAGTTGCAGACAATATGTCAGGTCTGCCACCTTCACTAGAGCAAGCCTCACCGTGCTATACTACTGCAGAGTGAAACTGGACCTGATAACACTTACAAATGTGTAAACCATGTTCTGACTCATGGAATTAAAACATGAGATATATCTCTATATGCACACATTACAAAATGCAAAAACATTAATATTTTTCTAGCAGATTTTTGCCCTCAACCTCACAGATGTGATTTCCAGCTTTTAAAAGGGTGTGCAATTTTTTTGCACACATCACCTGATGGATTTAAACTCCATGTTCATATTTATATATGTATATTAGTTATTACTCTTAAAAAAGGCTAATCTAAAATCCTCGAGTTTGGAAGTTCCTGTATTTAGAGCTATTTACAATTCAGTTTTAAATATATGCAGTAAACGGAGAAGATGAGCAGCATAGAAAAACATGAAAGTGATGAGGTGCAACCAGTTTGCTGTTTATCTGTTCAATAAAATGGCTGCAGTGGGAAAGAAGCTGTTCCAGGGCCTGTTAGTCCTGGTCTGCAGGGTTTTGATGTCCCACCAGGCGGGAGCAGTTCTGTGTAATAAGGCAAGTATAGCTTCATATTAATCCATCAAAACAAAACACTAAATCTTTAAAGCATGTTTATTAAAAAAAAGCCATAAATTAAACAATGTCACAAAATGCATCACTCCATCTGCTGAGTTCACTTAAATCTGGGTTTAATCAATTCCTGCAGGACTAGTTGTAATTTGGGATCATGAGACTTCTTTCAGGAGTCCAGATTCCTCCGTTTTACAATTACATGGTGTGTTTAGGTGCTGGTTTCTTCTGTAGTTATTTCCAAGGGGGTCCATGCTTTATATGACAGAACAGTTCATCACCCTTCCATTGTAAAAATGTCAGCAAGATAGATGAATGGACTCCTGGAGGAAAGCGCATCAGAAGGTCATAGAACAGCTCAGAACATCGTCAGCTGCAGTCTCTAAACAGTTGAAGGACCTTGCCTTAAAAAAGCTCATAATATCACTAAGAACAACTCACACCCTAGACACACTGTTGCCGTCAGACAGGCGTCACAGAACGGTAAAGGCGAGGACGAACAGCTTCGGTCACCACGCTCGGTACCGAAAACACATCTGATATAGAACATGTTTTTACTTTAATCTTTTTTTATCCTTCAGTAGTACATTTTTAAATCACTTTTATTATTATGAGGTTCTGATTGGATGGCACTTTTAAACCTCTAAAATATTAGACTGACAAAGATTTTTTTATTTCCATTTCTAGAGAGCAGAACCACTTTCAGAGTGAGAACACTTTATGTTAATGATGACGCCTCTGAAACAGCAAGTTAGATAGCTTTTGTCACTGGATGATATATTCTGTGATTATCAGTGTAACCGGAGTGAATCTATATCTTCCGAAAAAAAGGAAATAAAGCGGCACCAAAAGAGAAAGCCAGACTGTCTTGAGGGTCTATATGTATATTTAATGTTCTGCTTTTATAGTCTCAGAAACTCAGCTGGCTGCATTCCATGTGTTGTCCACCTGTACATGTTGTAGTGGGTTATTTTACCCAAACTGGGCTCAAACTGGTAGGAGGACTGGTAAATTCGTGGAACTACTTCCTCTTCCTGCTTACCTGTAAGATGCTGCAACTACATATTTCTTGTTTGTCAGCGTTGTTCTACTGGAGTCCATTTAATACCATGTACAGAAAGTTTGAAAGCATCTCTTTATGGTTTTCCATCAGCACCAGTAGCTTCCAGCTGTGGGTCACCAGTAAAGATGCTGGTAAAACCAGAGTATGGTCTAAATTGCTTGATATACAGAAGTCTGCAAAATGATGCATAACCCTCCAATTAAAGAAAAGGCTAAATTATTAATAGCCACTGAAATAACTGGAGAGTTAAAACAAGTAATAAAAAATGTGAATTGGCTAAATTATGATTTAATTGAAATAAGACATTGTTTTTTAGTTCAATTGAGTGAAAAAAATACTAAAAAACAAAAACTACATGAGTCTAATGAAGAGTTACAGAAAACACCTGATTGCAGGGATCCCCTCAGAGATTGTTCAACAAAATATTAGCTGAAGAGTGATGTAACAAATATGAATTTCTCATATTTTTTGCTTTTTTAAAAAAATATTTATACTGAACACATGATTTTCATAAAATTTTCCTAAATGATTATTTATCAGTTTCAGCTCATTTCATTGACAACTGATTTATTTCAGTGACAGCTAATTTAGTTTAATGGAAGGGTAGGATTACATTTTGCAGACATCTATATGTTTGTGCACGAAAAAACACAATTTATCACATCCCCAAGGTGAACCACCACATGATTTACACATCTGTAATCTGTATTCAGTCTAGTTTATCTCCATATTACATCGTCCTATGGCCATGTTATCCACCACGTTGTGACTAATTCTCCTTGCGTTCTTCTCCATACTACGAATGGCTGATGTGACTTCCCCTCTCTGAGACAATATGGTGTTCCACAGATTTTGCCCATTTGCTGATGGTTGCTTTTGAGCATAAAATGTCTCAGAGGACACAAAAAACAATGTCAGAAGAAGAAATATGAAGTTACAGAGTTTCAGCTCATCGACTGTCTGCAGCCATCATAAAAATACCAAAACAATCCTGCACTTGTGAATTACTTTAATGCTTATTGGCTTTTTACAGTTTACAGCCGTATGCTGAGCAAGTGGAAGATAAGGTCTAAACCTCTGAAAATCATGTCACTACTAAGGTTTTGTGGATAGTGCAGACATTTCAATTCTCCAGAAAGGCACATGGACGGCTGTATTATTAATATAAAAACAATAAAAAAAAATCACAGAAATAGAGAGAAACATCGAGGGGATCTGGAGACCAACTGATATAATAAAGCAGGGCCTGGATATTATTCTCAGCATCCTAGCTTAGTGATTTCCTCTGATGTAGGGACAGCAATATGATTACTAAGAGTCAAGGCCCACAGATATCTGCAGCAGGTGAGCAATGCGTTTAATTTCACAGATCTTGTAGACTCACTGAGCTCATTATTGGCCTCTCAATTCACTCACTGCACTTCCTATGGTGGCATATTGATTTGGGTAATATGGTTGAAAGCTGTGTCTTACAAATGACTTCTCGCCAAGCTGTTCTCATATGTAGCCTCAGCATCCAGTCCGTCTCTGCGCAGCTCTAGTCTCTCTTTTGAGGAGCCATGAAAGAAGTAACTAAGAATAACTGATGAAAAACGGACCTGACGCGGCTCTGAAAACATTAAATCAGGTCTTCTTTAGTTCAGCTCTATATTTGAAGGAGTGGGAACATCCACATTCATGCGCTGATGCTTTGTGAGTCAGAACAAAAAGAAGCGAGAATTTGACTAGAAAAGATGCGAGTTGACAGCTTTGTGCGCTCACATACATGTGGAAAAAGGTGTGTGTGTGTGTGTGTGGGGGGGGGGGGGGGGGCA
>JAVQJG010277674.1:0-11217 GCA_036024015.1 Craterocephalus amniculus
CCCACACCTCTCTCTCCCCTCCTTCTTCTCTCTCTCTTCTCTCCATCTGTCCCCTCCGGTCGAGTCCAGCAATAAGATCTTGAATTAATAAAGTTTTTCTCCTCAAGAGAGACTTTATAGATGCAGTATAAATCCCTTCTTGATAGAGTAAATTTGCCCAGCACCAAATAGCAGCCAGACAATCATTCTGCTTGCAACAATGCTGGACAAGACAGGTTAAAAAATAAAAAAAATAAAAAAAAAGAATGATGTTTTCGTACCAGCGCTTGCTGCATGAGTACCTTTTTTTTTCCAAAAAATCTTTTGTCAACACAGAGGAAGAAGAATGGCTGTCTTAGGTTCCTTTATCCTTAGAGGCTGTTGCCAATGTATTAGCCAGCATTTTCCGCATTTTGTTTCTGTCTTGCTGCCTGTTTAAAGGAGGACTGACCAACTTTCAACTTTTCATACCACATATGGGGTCAGCATGGCCGAGGCTTTTATTCTATTATCATTCTATTATTCTTATTAATTTGTTATTCATACATAGAATTGGACTAATGATGATCATATGATTGATTTGTTTTAATTGAATTGTAATTGGCTAATCAAAACAGTATGAATCTGGACTCATCAGGTAACATGACCTTCTTCCATTGCTGCAGAGTCCACTCGTTATGTTTCATATGGCAAATTGAAGTCTTTTTCTCCAGTTAGCCTCAGTGATTAGTGGTTTTCTCAGCTGTTGAGTCCCAAAATGTGATGGAAGCTTTGGTGGAGTTGCTTTATCCAATGTTAGGTTGGGACATCGCAGGAAACATGAAGTATTACGTCAAATCAGTTTGTTGTTAGCTGTTTCGACTACACATGTTGTCAAGACTTTGTATTCCACACCCTGTATAAAGAAAATAATTATCTGAACATTATGGTTGAGTAGTTCATGTGTTTGTGGTTCTGTTGAAGTAAAAAAATCAAACAAACAAACCAAAAAAAAAAAAAAAGAACTGTCATTTATTGAACTAACTGCAAGCAAAAACTTTGTTGCGGTTTGCCTCAGTCCAGATGTTTTATGGGCAGCCTTAGTCTGCCCATTTAGTCAAAATGGGGAGAGTGCTGGACCACCACATGGAAACCAAATCACAATAGGAAAGTTCAGATATTAGATCACTGCCCACAGTAATTATGCAATCCAGTCGCCAGAGAGGAACGTCTCCAGTTAACGTTTATGCGCAACAAAAATAAGTGCACTGTCAATATTTCTGAGCCAAAAATACATAGGATAATAACATTGATCCTGACAGCAGTAATACGTTTTATGCCAACATTTCTCTTTACGTGCATATCGACATATACATTATATGAACTGATCAACGTGCTTCAGGTGTGATGTAGGGATATTTGCTCATATCTTGTAAAATCTGATAAGGGAGGCAACAGAAACATTTACAATTATAATTTCACTGAATTATAATATAATTCAATGACAGCATTTTGACTTAGGTGTGGTATTCAAGATTTGATCATTAATAACGTATATATTTCTGTGAAGGCGTGTTGTTCATGTCATCTGATCATTTCTTATGAACCAAGATGGTTTGATTTACATAACTGAAATAATAACTTTATTCTCCTTTTATTCATTTATTTTCTGTACTGCTGAATCCAATCAGGGGCGCGGGTGGGCTGGAGCCTATCCCAGCATTATCAGGTGAGAGGGCTTTTATTTATTTACTGCCGATTGTGGTAGAAACAAGTAGTAAACTGATCAATAAATCTGAAACACAGACTCCTGATCAGGTCTGACTGCAATCCAGTCCGCATGCAGAGCTCAGATCCTCAGCATTATGGCACATTTTCATGAAACGTGAACATGAAAGGGAGACGTTTAACTGTGACTGTCAGAAAAATAACTATAAGAACACTGTTTTTCCATCCAGTGGACTTGAAACATGTTAGATTGTTGAATACAACAGCGAAACTGCCTTTTTACAAAGTTTCTCTCGCCATAAACGCTGCACGTGTGCTGCGTGTAGGACAAGTTCACATTCTCTTCAGGAATCTCTCCGCCGTAGAAAGCCATTGTTCCATTTCAAACGGGACTCATGCAGCGGCTTAGGGAGGGCAAGGACCATGACTATTGAGCATGTTCATGTATATTTTAGCTTATACAGGAGGGTTTCCTTCATTCTTTTTCTTTTTTTTGTGGTTTGCAGGGACATTGATGAAGCACTTCAATACTTTGGTCTGGTTTTTATGTCATGATAGAACCTGATCAAAAAGATTGTTACACAAATCATTTTAGATTTTAAAATATTATGAAAATATTTAGATATAATTAATTGAAAAAAGGGTGAAGGAATATATAACTTTGTACATCCTTCCACTCCTTTTCAAACATAAAAAATAATTTGCAGCTTGTCTTTCTTTTTTTAATGTTTTTTTTTTCATTTTTCTCTTTATTCTACAATACCATAATACTTATTTTGTGTTTGTGTGCATTTTACTATTAAGGTATGCCTATCTATTTTTGATTAACACATGTTCAAAATAAAGTATTCTATCCTTTATTCAATTCCACTAATTAATTATTTACCAATTTAGTTAATAGAGGGATAAAACCAAAAACTTGCAGTTTTTATACTTGGTCAAGCACTCTCTGATACATTGTCTCTGAAGGGGTATAAATGACATTAGAAAAAAAAAACAGTGACATTAGTAAGAGAACTTCATCTGAGGAATAACATACAACTACTCTGCAATCCATGGATGTGCTGCAGATGGACAGGAGAGGGAGTTTAGGGGCCAGCTGCAGAACTTTGTGGGATGGTGCAGGTCTGCAGCTGAACAACTCCAAGACTAAGTAGATGATGATGGACTTCAGGAGGAAGAGGGAACATCTCCAGCATGTTTCCATTTAAGGGTCAGACATGGACGGGGTCAGGACCAGTAAACACCAGGGACTGCAGCTGGGGAACAAACTCGACTGGTCTGACAACACAGACAGCATCCACTGAAAGGGACAGAGTCGTCTGTAGTTCCTGAGGAGATGAGGGTACTTAAACATCTCCCAGTAACTGCTGCTGGTGTTTTGCCAGTCTGTTGTGTCTACTGGTCTCTTTTCGGCTGTGGTCTGGTGGAGGATGCTGGGTGACAGGACATACTGGTGGGCTGAGCACAGAGCTGAACTCTCTGATGTGAGTGGCAGAAAAATAGAACCTTTAAGACCATGCTGGACACACAACACCCACCAGACTCTTCTCATAGGAGCATGTTCAGCCTGCAGCCTGCAAGTTCTGTCATCCTCCCCAGATGAGGTTGGTCTGTCTGTCTCTGTGAAAAACACCTTTTTTGGACTTTTTCGTTATTTGAAGCAAAAACATGAGCTAAGACAATCCTCTGTTAAGATCAGGCCTTGCTAATAAAGCCAAACTAGTGATTAACTACTGTTAGATGATACTCGTTGATAAAATGTAAATATGATGAATTTATTTACGATAGAGCCTGTAATCTTTTAATGAGCTACAGGAAGTGGGCGGCGATTAGTAGACCTTACTGTTTCTCCACTTTAGAGAGGTCTGTAAAAACACACTTCCTCCATATTTTGTACATCAAACAGCAGAAACGAGCAGGAAGAAGGCACCGGATTAGGAGAGTGCTTGATGTCGGCCCGCAATTCGACACAGACAAGTGAAAGAAAATGATCTCCAATGCTGCATCAGGCATTTTATCTGCCCGGGTTTTTTCTTCTGGAGGTGAAATAAGAAAAGGAGAATAAATTAATCCTTTCAATTGTGTAACTGAGACAGATGCTGCATCGCTTGATCCGAATAATTTGATTGGCCTGTGTTAATAAAAATAATATTAATAATAATAATAATAATAATAATAATAATAACAATAATAATAATAATAATAATTATAATAATAATAATAATAAAAATAGCTGATTAAAAAGTAAATAAATGTGAAATTATGATGAATACATCCTATATACTGCAGAAAAAGGCTTGCGGCCATTTTCTAGTATATTCAGTCCTTTTTGTTGTTTCAGAGCCATAAATGTCCCAAAGACAAAATGACAGAGGCCCACAATTAATAATCAGGACTGATGGCTCAGGATTTTATAAGATATGAGGGAATATCCCTGCATTACGCCTGAAGCACGTCGATCAGTTCATATAACGTGTACGTTGATATGCACGTAAAGAGAAATGTTGGCATGAAAGATATTACTGCTGTCAGGGTCAACGTTATTATCATACGTATTTTTGGCTCAGAAATGTTGACAGTGTATGTATTTTTGATGTGCAGAAATTTAATTTGGAGACGTTCCTCTCTGGCAACTGGGTTGAATTATGTTAGGATGAAATTTGGTGTGTTTTACATGAAGTTTAATGTATTTGTAAGATATAATTCTATAACAGTTATGAAATTGCTATGCTTCACCAGATTTATATAACAAAAATATATTTTCATATGAAATTTGAGGATAAATTGTACCCAGATTAATTTCTGACCAATATTAAAACCTGTTCAAGTAAACCTACCATTCAGTTTTTGTTTTTAAAACTGCTGAACGATTTCAACAGCAGTAATGTCTGAAGGTCGGTGCACACTACAGGATAGTCTGAATGATTTTTGTCCCAGTCTCAAAGCCAGCAAAGGCTCATCTGTTGTTTGCACATGACATTGTGTCAAACTTTCCAGCTTTCCCTACTTTTTTAAATATAAAAGAACAAATATCATCTTGCTGAATGGTTATATAGACTCCTCATGTTGCCTGCATGCAACCCTCATACGTCATATTCTGAAAAACGTCCCACAGGTAAAAAAAAAAAAAGGCAAGCACCATAGGTAAAATTCAAAGCAAAAAAATTACATTTTTACGTGTAAATTAGCATTAGGTTAGTTAAACGGAACAATGAGATCATATAGTTCTTTTTTAGAATCAGAATCTTTATTGTCGTTGTGGCAGTGTGGTACTGCACAATGAAATTTAAAGGTGCGTTCTCCAGTGACAAATAGACTTCCATCTGTATAAAAGACAATAAAACACAATAAAAATAGATCAAAATAAAAATAAAAGAATAAAATTCCATTTTAAAAAGAAAACAAATTGTGAAGTTACATACATACTTGTGCTGTTACATACTATTTGTTTTGAAGTTTAAACACTGAGTTATAAGAACCCAATGCTGCTGTTATAACAGCTTTGTGGGCTTTCGGGGATGTGGGCTGTGGTAATGCGGTGTGCTGTTGATAAAAGATATCAGATCATTAGAAAAAACTGATTATCAGGCATCACAGATTCCACTAATGTTGCTGTTACCTGAACCTATTAAGCACTGTAACCTCTTCTGATTGTTGGCTTGTCATTTCCTTCCATCCTGAGTTTTTTTATTATCTTTTCTTCTACCAGTTTTACTGAAAGTAGGCTTTTTGTTTCATCTAACCTTCCTGCCTTCAGCCTGCATTTCCATAACAACCAGAAGCTGCGGTAAGAACTAAAAGCAAGAGTGCTCAGAGAACCCATTTCTATTCATGTAATCAATAATCTGCTCATTTCCAAGACATTGGCCAGGAAAAGGGTTTAAATATTACTGACTTAAAAGGGATGGGCCAGGAGGTGGCTTTGTGAGCAATGGTTGGACTAAAGCTGGTTCGAATAATTCAGACATTTGACCAAAAGCGGAGGAGGAATTGGCGATGGCTGCGATAGATGGAGGCACTCACTCAACTATTTCTGTGAAGATGAGTTAAAAGCTGTCTTGTCAGCAGGAGGACCATTTTATTAACGTAATAATAGCAGGTTAGATGTTTAGTGGCTACCGATTTCAGGGCCTCTAATAGGAGCACAGAAAGTTGAAAGTGAAGTCAGAGTATACTCTGGGAGGGTGGGTGACTGTTCCTAATTGGATGAACTTCATTAGAGAAAAATGAATTGAAAGAACACAGTAGGTCACAAACTCCCTCACCATCTTTCTGTGTCTTTCATCCATCTAATTTATCAACCCTGCACCATCCCAAACCTTTGCTGGAGGTTTATTAGCCCAGTTGTGAAACAGCACAAGTTGTTCCTGCTTGCTGCTGCATTATTGATATAGCGGTCACCTCCAGCACAGAACCAGCAGCACCAAGCTTGCTTGATGTTTTTTTGTTTCTGAGGCCACTCTAACCCAGTGAACATTAGCAGTGGCCACTTGGAGCTGCTGCAGTAATCAGGGCAAACAGCACACAGGGCTCTAATGGAAGAACTGGCTGCACTCAAGTTGAGCAGAGAATTACTGTTCGCTGCCTAATGTGTTCCTGCAGAGTCCAGGGATTCGTACGCTTACATTCGCTGGTCATTTCAGGAATGAACTCCTGGATTATTCCACTATTAGTGCAATATCAGCTGACAGCAGGAGAGTGCATTCAGACTGGAGCTGTAAATGTTGTGTGGTTTACTCATGCACACACACACACTGCTGCAGCTCTATAAACTAAGTATCACCATATTTCAGGCTCTGCTAGGGTTTACTCCTCTGCGTGTTTCACATCAGTTATGCTCTTTCATTTGCTGAAAGGAATCTTTTTAATTCTCCCTTTTTTATCATCAGATTTCAAGACATCTTGATATTCTGAGATATTGAATCAGCAATTTCAGCTGTTTAAGATATCACTGTGACAACGCATCACCTCCTATGGTTTGAAAGTGCCCATCTTAAAGGAGAATTTCGCTTTTTTTTAACCTGGGGTCTCTTTCCATCTTTCCTCTCATACATGTGAGTGATGGGGAAAGGGACATTCAAGATTGCTCCAGTATTTAGCCGGGCAGGCAGCTAGCATTACAGATATTGATAAGTATCGAGCAACTTGCTCTGAGACTAAGTTTACCCTTAAAACATGCTTTTTTTCCACACTGAAGCGCTCTGATAATCTCAACAAGTGTCCGACAACGTACTAGAGAGGAGAAATGAACAAAAGTATCAGTAATTACCTGCCGATCGCCTTGTTTTGGTGATTTATTCCACATTATTCCTACATTTGCATTGAAGGAGTCTAAACAGAACAGATCTCCAGACTTCTCGAAGGACTTTTCAAACCTCTTCTTTGAATGTTTTTGCCTTTTCTTCCGTTCTCTGTCAAGGTGATCCCACATTGCTTTGATAATATTGATCAAATCAAGTAAAAGTGATTCTTATTATGTTTTTTATGAGTTTCTACAAGTAGACATAAGTCCGTCAGTTCCGCCCTCCGTCCGATCAGAACCCCTCCCAACCCCGGTTCTACAGAGGAACTAAGAAAACATGTTTCCCATGTAAACCTTCATTCAGAATGATCATTTCAAAGAAAACCTGAGGAAGAATACTTTCATTCTGAATGATTTCATTTGACAAAATGAATCTAGAGTTAATATACCGTGTACAACCGTAACCACTGACAAACATTCAGACAGTCTGTAGTTGGGTTTCCACAGATGCATGTCCACATCTTGCATTTTACTGCTGGTGTTATAAATATGCTGAACATCCTGAGCTGAACTAAAGTAACTTGAAACCAATCAGCCTTTAGGAGAAGTGTGATGTCATATCTTGTGTGTTGCTAAAAACAACTAGGCTGTTCATCTTCAAGGGCTGCCAATGACGCAGATGTCTGAAAGGTATGAAACAGCAATCACATTTGACAGTACACAGAGAAAAGCATCATGGGAAGTGCAGTTTAAAACTGACAAACTACTCTCAGACCAGAAGTCAGGGTTAAATTGAATAAAAGCTCAACATCTGAATGTCTTTCTCTGTGTTTTCTGTTTAAATTCCTCTCTGAAAAGTTCCTTTTGAATAAAGGATGTCTGTAATTTTCCATTTACCTCCGTCCTCTTGCTGCTGTCATCAGCAATTAAACCTAAATGCATAAAAAACACACACAATAAAAACCCGCCAGGCAGCGCAGCACACATTTAATCTGTAACAAAAGATTATTTTCATCCCGTCTGTTTATCTGACAGCTTTTTTCTATTGAACTACTATTTAATTCATAAATGCAGCCACACCTGACGCACACACATCTGAAATGTCCCGTACAGGTTAATAGCTGCATGGTCTGCATAATGTTTGGAAATAAGTCTGGCTTCACGGGAGGGGGATATTTCAACGTTTCTTCATTAGATGGTCACCATATGCTCAGTGATGGGACAGTCAATCTAATTCCTAAAGAGGTATGATGTGATCACGGGTTTAATCTTTAAGCTCGCCTTTCTGAAGAAAAGCCATGTGTTATATGTCACGGTCCATTACAGCCTCCGTGATTTAGGATGAAAGACAAATGAGTTCCAGGAAACTCTCACAAGCTAAGATCAAGCAAAACATTTCTGATCATGATCATGCTGACAACACGCACTCTGTATTACTGTCTGACCAGGAGGATTTATTAAATTTTATTTATCTGTTCATTTAGTTAGTTATTAAAGAATTAATAAATTAATTTTATATGAATCCATTAATTATTTATTTATTTGTCAGTTGATTTTCATATCACTTTTTTATCTGTTATTAATAATTCATATAGTTTTGTACATATTTGGTCAGCCATTTATTTATTTACCTTTTTAATTATTCATATCCTTCAGATCTATGTATTTTTCTTGTTAGCAGTGTGGTGTGCTGGTGCGCATGTAAAACGGGTCCATCCTCAGTTCCCTTCCCAGCTGGCTTCTTCTGACCTGTTTGACGGCGTCTCTGAATAAAGTTGAAATTACTTCAGCGACAACATGAACCCACAGAGAGCTTCAGTCAGTCCAACGACTCCTGTGGCGTCAACTTTTAAAAGAAATCTTTTTATTTTCATCTCTCAGAGCAGAATGGACCATTTAAAACATAAAAGCTTTGACAAAACAGGCGACTCTTCGTTCAGTGTATGCACACACACACATGCGTAGCAACACACACTCTCCTCCCTCAGCAGTAATCCGCATCCCATAATTGCATTTGGTGTTTATTTCTCTTCTTCTTCTTCTGCTTTCTGCCTTCTGCGTGGCCCTTCATTAACTCGCCTCCAAAGTCATCAACCAGGCACAAAAGGCAGAGCGCCTGTTTCCACGGCGACTGAATAGACGCTAACTGGAGGAAAAGAGGCTTTAAACTGCAGACAAACAGGAAGTGAGTGAGATTGCAGCCCAAACAGCTGCATGTTTGTGTCCTCCTGCCTCTCAATCAGTGCTGTCAGGAGAAGCTGTTGTTCGGGATGATTCTTTCCATTGATGCTCCTCTGTACCCCTGCAGCTCTGATTGGGCTTTCACTGTCTGACTTCAGTGACGATGGAAACAGGGAAACTGAAGAGATCTCTCTGCTTCCGCTGAAATCCTCCTCAGGGTTTCTTTTCACTTGGAGTACCATCCTCTCATCTCTTTCTGTCAGACCAAAGACAAAGACGCGCTCGCTTTCAGGGAGGCTTCTGTCTGCAGATCAGTCAGACACTCTGCCAGTTCTGGTGTTTTAAACTCTGTCTTGTTGTGAAGGCAAACATTTACTCTGAGAGCTTCACTCGCTTTTTTATAAAAAGCAACAGCTCGGATGCGGTAAATGTTCATCATAAGGAGGTCCAACGTTTTCATGACTTGGTGCTGAGAGAAAGAATGTGGATTAGTTTAAAATTAGTTTCAGCTCTTTTCTGTTGACTCTCTTTAAAAAAATGTGACTTAAACATGAGATGGCTGACATGTTATAGATGACACTGGCATTTAGCTTCTCGCTACATGACAACGTAAATGTCGAAAGCTGTTAATTTGCCCGCAAAATGTTTCTATAGAGGAAGTGAGGAGCTTTATTCTCCTGATTTAGTTCCATGAGGCCACCGGCTCAGAACCTGACTTTACGTGTAGGCCATTACATGATGGGAAATTTGCACATATGGGGCTACAAAAGTTACTGGTCATGGTTAGGTGTTGCCTCATCATGCACGTTGTCACAGCCCTGGGAATACATCGCCATCTCATATTTTAGATGTGGTTAAAGGAGGTGGAGCAGGAGGTTTGGGGACTTGTGAACCTGCCAATGCTCTGAAACAAAGTTTCGCCCACCGTCCTCTAAATCATTATTTTTAACTATCTTTACTGATACCGTTTTAAAACAATCCTGAAATTCTTTCCAGCTTTTGCTCCAATAAAATATTTTAAAACAATATGAAGAAACATTTACAGACTGAAGGACTCCATCCCCCTGCCAGACTTTCTCACTTTCACCATTTTTTATTTCAATTGTTTCAAGACTTTGTATTTTTACATGTTGCACATAATCTCGTTTTTCAGAGAAATACTTTTGGATAATTAAAAATGATTTTCACTCTTCATCCGTCTGGATTACATGCCTCAGAGTAAAAAAAAGAACAGGTGCCTTGTCTTCAAACACTGAATTACCTTTCTGTCTTATCTTCTGACTGTAGGGCACAGGAAATAAAAAATGCTGTTTGCCAAAAAGTTATCAGAAATATTCCCCATCCAGTTGTCTGTGTGAATGAAAGAGAATATTTCCTTGCAGTCATGCAGACATGGAAGTGGTTGTGTTTTAGAGTACATGATAACAGGTTATGCTTTATCTTGTGTTCTCAGCAGTGTTTTGTTGAAGAACACCATCATTCTTTGTGTTTTGCTGTCTGTGAGGTGGACTCTTTCACCGTGCATCAGCACTGCTTTTTTCTCTTCTGGCAGAATTTTAATTACCACAACATTCTTGCAGATTCACACTTTAATGAACCGAACCTTGTGTGTGTCTCCGCCGCTCCTATCGTTTTAGCCAATCTCACATTAGAAAGAGAAACTTAATTAAAAAGATATCACAAAAGACTGTCAGGCTAAACTCGCCTTTTCAATTACACTTTCTTTGTATATTTAAAGCTCTCAATCAGCAAATATCCCGGCAGCAGCCTCATCCAGAACGCTCGCTCTGTGTTTTTCTGCTGATGCTTCTGAGATCTACAAATGTACTGTTCTTGTTTTTCTTTTT
The DNA here is from genome assembly GCA_036024015.1 of Craterocephalus amniculus. NCBI lineage: Eukaryota > Metazoa > Chordata > Actinopteri > Atheriniformes > Atherinidae > Craterocephalus > Craterocephalus amniculus. The sequence goes on from JAVQJG010277674.1 coordinate 10,960, forward strand.
TTTGTTGTTTTTTTTTTTGTTTTGTTTTGTTTTTACCCTGTTTTCGGTTGCAGCAGAAACCAAAGCATCGCCCAAAATCAAGTATTTTTTAGAGGCACAGGGAATTTTAAAATTGTTATCATTGCACTTGGTGACTTTGGAATGATAGGAGTGCCACAATAAAGAATAAATGAGGAAAAGAATAAGATAATAAATGAGGGAATGTATACACATATACATAAAACTAATAAAGATATTATTTTATCCTTTTCCCTATTT
>JAVQJG010277683.1:0-11760 GCA_036024015.1 Craterocephalus amniculus
CTATCTATCTATCTATCTATCTATCTATCTATCTATCTATCTATCTATCTATCTATCTATCTATCTATCTATCTATCTATCTATCTATCTATCTATCTATCTATCTATCTGTCGGATCATTTTCAGAGACTTTTTTGAATTGGACATTGCATAAATGTCTGTAAATACACCTTTCTCAATGAATTAGGGATATCATGAGAGACTTGGTGGATGTCATGTCTTCAATGGAAACTTTTACTTATTCCATTAAAATTCTAACCAAGTATGAAAAGCACTTTGTAAATAATAATAATAACCATCTGCCTAACTTATTGTGAACGGTGTAGTTGCATGAAGAAACTTTGCCCTTCTCAGTCATATTATTGTTTGGCTGCAGCAGGATGTGAATGCATGGGAATGAGTGTGTTAATCAGATCGAGCACGTTCATCATCCTGGATAAAAGGATTAAATTGAGCTCGTTGAAATGCGATCATCTGAGGCCAGTCAGCGCCAACGTGTCATTCAGGAAACGTACTTTAGGAGAAAATAAACAAATTTCCTAAGAAGTTTTATTTGTTTTTGTGAAACAACATTATCATTGTTGTTGCAGCAAAATGGCTGGAAAGAGAGTAAATATGCTATAAAAATACAGCTGTGTTTTATATTTACCAGCATAAGAATCAGATCAGTTTTGTATTAATTATCATGGTGCGTTAATGTTCATTGTACAGTAAACTGTTCAAAGAATAGTTATTACTTTCACAGAGGTCTTAAACCTTATGACTTTCTCAAATGTTGTAGTTTAATTATTTAAATTTCTTTTTTAAAAACAGAGAAAACAAGTATTGTTCTTAATAGGTTTCTGAAATGGACCCTCGATTTGACAGTATTTGTAATGTTTTGGTAGTTTCAGAAACTCCCTCTGGGAACCTTTGTGGCCAAAAATGTCCCATTGACTTCCACTGAAACTGCATTTATTTAATCTCACTGCCATTACAGTTGAAACCAAATTATTCCTTAAAGTAAGCATTTCTTTTCGAAAGAAATAAGTAATATTTAATATTTTTATAGATATACTTATGGAGTCATTGGACTGGTATTTTGAGATGGTCGAAGTTGTTGAAGTGATTTATAAAAGTGATTTTGTAAATTATTTCTACGCTGGTAATTTGCCAACAGAGACAGCTTTGCTATAAATATATAGATCTGATTTACAGTGGGACAGCACTCATGAAACAAACAAAAACTAACATTTGATGCTGAAGAAAAATGCTAATAATTTGGAAAAATATATCACAGTTCTTGAAAAGAGAGACAGGATGAGTGCAGCTCTGGTATGAATACATTCATCCCAGTGACTCCCGTCTAATCCTGACTTTAATGAGCAGCTGAAAATAATTATTGTGCTCATCAGTAATAAAGATACAGTGGCAAACTCCTAAAGGGAATCTGGAAATAAACTGCACTGACTCCCAGAGTTAATGTGGGTGGATCATTTAGAAAACAGAGGCCTGCTGAGTGGGTGGAACCACTCGGAGAGATTACGATATCTGTCCTAAATCAGCCTCTGATCTGCTTATTCATCCACCATAAGAGACTTAGTGGGGCCCCTTTTATTGGAAAACATAAACTTCTTACTTTGACACATGAAACATGCCAAGCCTCATTGTAATACTGCATCCATCTCCCAGTTAAACCAAGCAGAACTGCTGATGAAAAAATAAACTCTTCTGTTAATGATGACAGGACTATTTGAAGAGCTTGTAAACTACAGTTTCACACAATGAAAACGGTCTAATGTAGAATATTGCTTCTAGGGATAACTTCTGTTTTTTATCACGATAACGATAAATGACGATCAGAGCAAAACAAAACACAAATTCACCCTAAACTTTTCCCAACATATTCATACCTTTGAACGAACACTTCAAAAAGTATGAAATGCAGTAAAGCAGAGTTTTGTTCCTCCAGTCTGGAAGTTAAACTGTTTTTATCTCCTTTATGGCCAGAAAACTTTTATCTGCTCAGTTTGTATCTGAACAAAGAGAATATTGTTGAAGTAAACATTTGTTGCTGAATATAGTGTTTGTGCATGCTAACCGCTAGCTTTCAAATGGTATTTTCGACAGACGTTAGCATTAAGCTAACTTATCAGTTTTCCCTCATGTTGATGTGTAATATTAAGTCATTTTACTCAGACAATGAAGATATTTGTAGTGACATACTGATGTATTCTCTATATGTTTTGCTTACTTGTTGACTCATGTTTTCTAGCAACTGAAAAAACTAATAAACGCCTCTTAAGTATTTTAAAATGGACTTTATATTTGGGGAAAAGTCCACATCCAGGCTAACGGTGACATCTGGACCACATGTAAAATAAATGGACTGTAAAAAGAATGGACAAGCCCTACAACCAGGTGACCCATAGGATTTTGATGAGCCCACAATTAATGAGGAACTTTAGGGTTGAATAACATCTAAACGGAGGAGCTAGAGTTTTTTTCACTCCCCCCACAGTTGTCATGAAGGCAAATGTGACATTTTAATCCTAAAATGTTTTTTTGAACCAGGCTGTAAACATGTTTCATTCTGCTGCCGCTTGGCCTTAACAGAGCCAGAAGTAGCCAGTTTGGGCCCAAACATGGCTGCTGTCTGGGTTTTCTCCATTGATATGCTGTCAGTAACAGACAGAAAATCTAACACTAATCGGGCCCGACCATATAAGGAATTATCTCCAACACTGTCAATGTGCGAATGTCAGAATTCCTGTTTTGCTTTGCGTACTTGAACTAATCCTCTTCCTCTCTCTTCTCTTCCATGTCTGTCTTCCCGTGATGCTGTTTGATCTTTTCAGGTAAGACATTTTCAATAATTCCTCTAAAAAAAACCAAGAAACATCCAGACTGAACGCATAGTGACGATGTGTGTGTGTGTGCGTCTGTGTGTGTCAATGTGTGTGTGTGTGTGTGAATGTGTGTGTTTGGGCCCAACCCTTTCTCTGAAGATTACATCTGAAACTCTGAAGTTTACCGAACCCCGGAGCGAGCGTGGGCGTGGTGTTGTTAGGAAAAGTTCTGGTACATGGCTTTCTGAAGGTTCTGCTCCAGCTGCTGCTGCGTGATATTGCCGTGTGTTTATGACTTTGAAATTATGACAAAGTATGATGATGCAAACCCCAGTTCCAATAAATTACCCAGCGAGCTGTGTAAAGTGAAAGTAAAGGCTCATATTTTATTCCCAGCAGGGCATAAACAACATATCGGATGTTGAAACTGAGACATTTTGCTATTTTTATGCTTGTTTTTAACTGCCTGAGACTCCAAAGATCACCAGCATGCAGGGTTTTCCCAAGCATACAGAGATTCCTTCTGATTCCCTGAAAAGGAAATTACCTTAGAAACCATTTCAGGGAAAATCTGAGCTTGTTTGGCTGGAAAAATGGACATAGGTTCACCAGTCTGAGACGAAATGGGTCTAAAAAAGGTGAAACGTATAAAATTCCACCATCTACAGTGTTTAACAGCAAAAGACTCAGAATCAGGAGGAATCTCTGTATGCTGGGGCCAGGCTGGACGCTGGACTTCTTCAGGCTCTTAAACAGTTTAAAATGTATTAAAAATGATAAAAATGTCACCATCTGACATGTTTATGTTCTACTGGGTGAGATTCTGGTTTCATTTACATTTCATATCCGTCCCAGCGTTTTGGGTTTGATGTGGAAGAGGAGCAGATCCAGATTTAAAGCACAGCGCAGTTTTTTTTTTACCTGAGACTGAACGGGTTACTCCTCCTGCGCCGCTGCTGCTCACAGCTCATTTTCAGCTTCGACCTGCATGTTGTCGACATTAATTAAGCTGCCATTCAAACATGTTGTGATGCACCTCCTCAACAAACACGCTGATTACAGATCTGAAGTTATTTATAACTTTTAATAACCTTGTGAGCTGACGGAACGCACAGGGCTCAATTAAACACACGGGAACACTGATTGTGACCAAACAACGATGAAATACCTGAACTGAACACAGAAACAATTAATGCTCCCAAAAATATATTGGTCTGCATCAAGTCTTTAGTCATAACAACCCATTTTAAGTCCAAATTAAAACCAGGTTTTTGAACAGAAGCTCAGAGGTTCCTACAAAACCGCATATATGTTGGAAACGGTAATAGATAACGACTTATATTTTCTTTCTCTGCGAAGAAAACACTTTAAGCTTTAAGCTGATTGTTCCAGTGTTTCTGTGGGACATACAGAAGCTAAGCTATGTGTGTTGGAAGTCGGTGTCCAATCGAGCGGTATCACGAGGTGAAATATCCAATCGTAGAGCTTCTATTCCGTCACACGGTGTCAAAGATCATTCATTGTTGAGATGCTTCACTCCTCTGTCCGTGTGAGTTGTCTCCATGAATGAAACTGTGCTGTGATGCAATAATTGATGTTTAAAGATGTTATCTGGTCGGAATAATGTGTAAGTACACAGACTGCTGTAATATGTGGTGCTACTAGCCCTGTTACTTGTTTTGATGCATTTTTTTACTTCTATATTAGAAAAATACACTGCAAAGGGTGAAATATGTGATGTAGATCATAGCAGACAGAAACAATGAGCCAATGGGAGGTTTTAGCACTTATGGGTAAATTCTGACATTTGTTTTATACTTACAATTTTTCACTCCAGTATTCCCAAAACCCTAAATAACATTTCTATAGTGCCTTTTCAGTAGATGTTTGTTAAATTTATTTTCCTATTTATTTTTTCTTCTCTCTCTATGATTCTATAACTTTTATGTCATTTATGTGACACCAGTGCATCATGAATATTAAGAAAACAGAGATGTATAATACTTGATTGTGCATCAGAAGATGACTGTTTTATCAGCAATAATACACAAGAAGTACCAGGCAAGAAAATCCCCCAAAATGCCCCCAGACTCTGAAGGGTTAATTAAATATAAATATGTACATAGACTAAAATAAAGGAATTTTTTTTATTGTTTTCATGTTATTGTGCTTCTATTCTATCTGCTGGCCCAGCCCACCTCAGAGCGCATTGTGGTGTAAAGGCCCCTGAACTGAAATGTTAATGGACGCCCCTGCATGAAGGGCTGCTGGGCTGAAAAATACTTCCACAGGAGGCACAATGTTTAAAAAAGTTTATCAACATCTGACGGTACTATTAAAGGTTAGAGTAGCTTGGTCCTTCACACTTCTGAGGCTGATCAATACTCCAGGACTCGGCTTTCCTCTACTTTTGTTTGCTACTTTAAAAACTCCTGTGGTGTAGCACCAGCCTGCCGTCTCCTGCTGGGCTGAGTTATTAAACCCCAGCTCTGCTCCCCGGCATCGACCAGGAAACAAACTTCCAGCTTCTGGAGCTTTGGCAGAAGCAGGAGGGAGGCTCTTTATCTCAGCAAGGAGTCGACGCTTTAAGGTCCGATCTGCGGCTCGCAGCTGTGATCCATCACCCCGATCAGACGGCAGCGATAGGAAGCATCGGTTCTTATTAACAGGATTCAGCCCGGGCCTCCGGATCTAATGATGGCTACTATTTCGTAGAACGGTGTGGACACAGATGTGCTTGTTGTTCACGTGCAGCAATAAACAAAGTTAAGCCGATTAACAGGCAGGCGTGCGCGGACAGAGCGCGATCAATAACTCAGCCGCCCGGGGAGCCGGCGAGGACACGAGACGTGACCGATCTGCATGAAACCGAGTGAGGAGCAACATCTGGATCCTGTTTGCCTAAAGAAGCGAAACATTAAATGATTTACGGTCGGATCGTTTATTCTGCCGGGCGTCAGTTTTCCTCTGCGTCTTCCCGTCACCACGACCACCTGCACGTCCTCTCAGCACGTCCATTAATCCATCCATACAACAACATTTCACCTCTGCACAGCAACTTTAAAACCACCTGACCCAGTTTGTCCCATCGTTCCCAGCACGGCGGGTCAACATAGACCACGATGCATTGCAGCAGGAGCTAACGTGACGTTTATTTTATCGGTTAATTACGCATCTGCACGATTCCTGTCCTTCCATTAAAAAAGGTTAAAAAAAACACCGAAATGAGAAGAAACTGGTAAATAAATAAAAACAATGAAAATCATTTGTTTTTTAATGTTAGATCAGCAGGAATATTTTTAAAAAAATAAGAAAACAATTTAACTAATAAGCTAATATTTAGCTGAACAATCCTTCGATACATCGCTGCATTCGGGTGTTTTCTGGAACTCTCCATCAGACTTCTTCACCTGTCCACAGGTATTCTGCCCCCTGCTCATCAGATACCTGCTCTCATTGGTTTGAATTGATTATAATTCTGCAAATTTATCTTTATTATAATTTATTTTTTCCAGTTATTGGGATTTACTATTGATAATTTGGCCTTTTCTTTAATGGACACCTGTACATCGGTGGAATGGCCGATACCAGATATTTAATTTTGATGCTGATATCAGCCGATACCAACAAGGTGCATCTGGAAATAAATCGATAAACTGCAGAACTTGGGATAGATGATGGAAACATGAGGTAAAAATCGGAGTAAATAGTGCAATTTGCACCGAAGTGTCATGAATCTGTTAGTTAGATAAAGGAGAATTTCCTCATCTTTCCTCTCATACATGTGAGTGATGGAGAAAAGAACGTTCAAGATATAATTTAATCCGGTATTTAGCCGGGCAGGCAGCTAGCAGCCCAGCTAAGAGTAAGTATCGGGCAACTGCTCCCCTGTAAGTTTGCCATAAAAAGTGCATTTTTTTTCAACACCGAAGTGCTCTGATAGTCTCAACAAAACAAAACAAACAAACAACAAAAAGTATCTGTATTAGGTGCCGATCTCTATGTTTTGGTGTCTGTGTCCAAATCATGCAGGATTTTCTCCGAAATTGTGCGATAACTCGCCTGAAAACACCAGTGGGAGATTCTGTTACAGACACGAAAACATAGTGATTGCCAGGTTAAACAGATACTTTGGTTTATTTCTCCTCTCTAGTACGTTGTCGAACACTCGTTGAGACTATCAGAGCACTTCTGTGTGGAAAAACGTTAATTTTTAGGGCAAAATTATACGGTAGCGGTTGCCCGATACTTTCCAATATGCTCTGCTGCTAGCTGCCTGCCCAGCTAAATACTGGAGCGATCTATTACGTTTCTTTCCCCATCACTTACATTTATGAAAGAAAAGATGAAAACAGACCCCAGGTTAAAAAAAAGCGAAATTCTTCTTTAAATGTAGCACCTGGGGGGCAAAAGGCAGAGGAGAGAAAGTTCAGCATTCAACAGAAAAACTCATGCTGGTTGTTTTTATTTGAAATGTTTTAGTTTTATTGTAGTAAAAACTGCTGTAATACTACACTAAACCTAATAAACGTGTTTGTGTGAGCAGACTGAATGTTACACACCGATGAAACTAATAACAGCTGAAAACGAGCTTTTTCATTCGTTGGAGCATGACCAGTTAGTTCTGGTTGCACGGACTGGGCGTGGAGTTTTTTTTTCCTTTTTCACTTTAAGGAATCCCGACTTTTCTGCTCCTGTCTGGCTTCAGCATTAAAATTTAACTTCCTGCTGGCTGCTGCACCCGAGGACGAGGATGGGCTCAAGATGTGCATGGAAGAGTGACAGATGAGCAGTAAAGCAGCTCCATTATGCATGCATGGACCCCAACTTGCATCGGCCAGAAAAGTCCGACCTGACGTCTGGAACCAGACCCTTGCCGCATGTTTACAGCAGAACATGTGGAGTCATGGCTGGGGGGGTGAGGGGAGGCGGGAAGATGGAGGGAGCAGAGTGCTCTGAAAGCTTTTAACTCCCGGCTCAGAGTGCTGCGTCTGCGGCCAGCAGCAGCTCTCAGACATCATGAGCACACAGTCGTCTGTTTTCACACAGAGGGAAAAGTTTCAGCTGCAGAGTTCAGGTTGTCTCAGTATTTTTAGACCCCAAACATTCTTTTCTCCATTTGCTCCAGGAGGCTTTTTCATGATAAAGCCGATTCCATCCCTGCAGCGCGTCGGCTGCTTTCAGATTTTTATTGCAACATGTCTGACGTCACGCAATGAAGAACAGGAGTTGTCAGACCCTCCTCTTCCTCTTCCTCTTCCTCAGCCTCGCCGTGCAGCACGATGCAGCACCATGAATTATTTCCAGCCTTACGTAACGACTCAAACTCCATTTTTACCTCCACGACTCGCATCAGGCTAAATGTTGAAGCTGGTGCTCCATCATCGGCGGTGGGTCGGGTCGGAGGCGCTGGGAGATCTATTTGTAGCCTGGTTCTGTTCACGCTGGCAGACTGCTTCAGTCCCAGTGACACCATTAAGCTGCTGTAACTCAGACTGGTCGTGGGATTTTATTAACCCTGTCATGGACATGGCTGTCTACTGTCCACCACCATCTTTTTAAACCACATCTAAGCTGAATTATTTTGGGTTAATGGGAGCATCAGAGTGGCATTCTGAATGTTGGGATGATACTGGTCCTGTGCCAGTGTGATTGGTGATGTGATCCTTGGTCCCCCAAACATGTCTAATCATTCTCAGTTAAGTTTCCGATTAAATCTGTGTGATGGAGAATAGCACAAAGACTATGACTTAATTAGAAAATTTCAAATTTTAAACGTAGTTCATTTATGAATAAACTTTCTGTCTCTGTCAATGAAACTCAAACTGGTTGGAAATGTTAATTTAGGAAATTCTTTACAGGATTTTCTTATTTTAGAGTCTCATACATAACTTTGGACACACATATGACTGTTAGAAAACCTTTAGAAAGTGAATTTTGCGTAATATGGGAGCTTTTAATAGTACCAGGTGATGGTGTATTATACATGGTTAGAAAGCCTGACTGCTGACCTTCATAATGAGATATAACTTGTAGGGATGAGGCGTCTGTTGAATGAACAACACAGCTAAACGTACGGATATAATGCTCCCGAAAACATCCCCATTCGGTCTCTGTGGTTCTGAGTTGTTTGGGATCAGAAGATTGAACGTTCCCACACTAATAAGAGAAAAACGGACATTTGATGAGAAACAACATGGTGGTAAAATGTGACTAACGGCTTCCTGATGCTTTTCTAATACCGTTTAAATGATAAATTGTGAAAATTTGACTTTTCTGTTGCATCTGCTTTTATGGACGTTGTCGTTTAGCAGCTGGCAGCTGCGTAGAACTGCTGGATAACTTTTTGTTTCTTTCTGAGTGGTCAGCTTCAGTCCATTTCTGCTATTTTCAACCAAATTTTAAGCATGCATGTCTGCTGCATGCTCAAAAAAGAATTAAAGTGAGATACAGAATTGAAACATTCTACATGACTCCATTAAATAAACATCAATGAATATAACTGAGGAAAAAGCAGCTCAGCTTTCACAGGGAATCCGATTTGGACACAAATGGCTTGTTGTTGCTGGATCTTGCATTCAGCAGTTGCTCCCAGAAATGTCCATCATCTTCTTTTTCTTTGCAAAAAAAATCAAAGGATGTAATAATTGGACTGCATTCCTTACAACATGTTTGTGCTCCAGCATGACTCTCGTTCACATTCTCTAAGTCTCGTTTCAGCGGCTTCTTGAGCAAATGTTTGAGACTTGAAATATAAAAATGACTGATTGAAGTTTCATTAGCATCTTAGGTCAGTCGCTTGTCATTAGAATTAATCTTTGCATCTTGTCCCTGTAATCATAATGGACTCCTTAGCAACTGTAAAGGGTAAAGAAGGTTGTATGAATTAAGAAGAGCTGTGGGTAGCATGTAATGTGATTATAAATTAAGGTTTACTGAGAGACTGTAGGTGAAGTCCAGATCTAGAAAACCAAGAAACTTTAACACGGTTGTGCATAAGATGGGTCTAAAAGCAAACCGGCCATGATTGGTGGTTCATTAAGATTGCTGGGTTCTGTGGTGGAGGGGTTGGCACAAAAACAACCTTCATAGAGTTTTCAGCTCTTCATCTGGTGCTGGGGGTTCATCTGCAGCACGTTTGCTGCAACCAATCAGAGAAAGAGACCATTAGCCATCTTTTTTTTTTACTGAATAGGTCAAGTTTATGCTTTTTTACCTTAATTTGACTGGCTGACTTGCTAGCCGGCTGCTGTCCTCTGAGGCGCTCGAGTGGATAAAGTCTTGACAGTTATAATTAAACCAAAAATCTAATTCAGTATTTCACAATAAATTCAATGTATTTGAGCCATTTTTACAGCAGAGAAACTTTTCAGATCTATTCATTTAACCTCTGAGAGCTATCACAACATCATAACACATAAAGCCACTTCCCATCCAACTTTCCACCAATCAGAGAGCTTATATTGAGGGAAATGTCCAATTAGGAGATCAACCAGTGAGTAGGAAGGTTTAGAAGAACCTGGTCGACTATGGCTGGATGAAAGCCAGGAAGCTGAGCTGCTTTAGTGAGGATAGGAGGGAGATAGGAGCGGGAATAAGTGGAAATTAGGAAAAATTAAAAAAGTCTGAAAGCCAAGACTTGAGTTTTAACTGTTAATGGAAACTTTAAAGTCTGTCTGAGGCCTGAACCCTTTTTTTAAAAGCATTATTGTTTTACTTTCGTCTTCCATTAAACCTCTGTAATGTCCTGCAACATCGCTAGACATGAAAGCAAAGAATGGAGGCAGATTTGGATTAATATGATCCATCTATGCAATATGTCTGGATCAACATGATCCATGAGATTAGATGCAGACATCTCAAGCTAAATGAAATGCACATTGCTGCTGATTTTGATGTTAATATGTCCTCCGTAATGAGCAGAGAGGCCGCTGTATTTAACAGAAGAGGCCCTGGTTATTTCCAGGGATGCAGCTGGGAGTGGAACGGCCAGTCAGAACCGTTCAGTCTTCTCCTGAGCTGTGTGGATAAAGCACTGCCGTGGTGGCACATCGGTGATGACCTTACATCCAGAGGTAGCAGGGTGGCGGGCCCCTGGCTGAGCTCTGTAATTGGAGAGAGGATGAGGCATGTGGCAGCGCTCGTGTCGTGGTGACAGCCTCCGAGGTGGGCAGAGAGCCTTCCTTCTCCGGGTAATTACAGCTCTTCACTTTCTGCGTCACTTCGGGACAACTACCCGGTGAGATAACAGCCGCCGACCGATAGAGGCGGGGGCGGGGGAAGAAGCTGAACTTCTGGTTTGATAGCTATCGCTGTCTTATTGTCGGAGACAAGTATGAAGTCCAAACAGTTCAGGGTGAGATTTCCTGGTTTTAGTACGACCTGTCGTCCAATCGGATGCCTTCCGTAGATCAGAAGATTCAGCCGTGGACCAGTCATATGTCAGCTGTTCACCAGAGGTGGAGGAGAGGGAAGTAGGGATGTTCAGGACCAGAAGGAACCCTTTTGTAGGTTATATGTTGTCTTTGTTTCACCAAAACTGACGTTCAGATGATGAATATGAGCGAGAGCCTGATTGAAAACATGCATGTTTACCTCTAACTCCGACCAGCCAGAAGTCTGTCCTCATGTCATTTAAACCACAGACTTGTATTAAACCACAGAACCTTCTTTCCAAATGGATCGCTGCATGTTCAGGACGTCTTTAAACATCCCCGCCCATCAGCATGTAGACATGTGAAACCAATGTAGAAACATGTGACACCTGGTGTAGACACATGTGAAAACTATATAATCACATGTGAAAACTCTATAATCATATGTGAAAACTCTATAATCATATGTGAAAAATATATAATCACATGTAAAAACTATATACTCACATATAAAACTATATAATCACATGGGAAAATTATATAATCACATATGAAAA
>JAVQJG010277709.1:0-17368 GCA_036024015.1 Craterocephalus amniculus
GGCCTAATCTGATAAATTTGTACATTTATAAAGTCTGAAAGCTGAAGCAACAGTGTTGTTTTTGGCCTCATAATGGGTTTAAAATCTTTATATTTCTGAATAATTGCCTGCGCTCGCTCTGCAGCCTGCAGGGAAACCCATTGTTGCTTGGTCAGACGCTGAAGGTGGTTGTTGGGGGGTGGGGCGGGATGCCATCACCTAGTTCATCACTGTTAACTTGCCGGACCCGCCCCCACTCTGCGATCCGGCACCTCCCACTTTACAAATTAAGCACTGGTCTCAACCATCATAAAAGTCTCACTCTTCCTAAAGTGCAGCCCTTGTCCTTTCCCCTGGGCCTGGCATCGTTTGACTTGTTATTCTTTATTTTGTTTATCCTAAATAAATACATTAATTGTGATTTTGCCCTGCGTTCTCCCTTTCTTTGTTATGGTCCGAGCCAGCCACAACAGGCTGTGGTCGGCAGCTCAAGATGAGGACCCCAGATGTCCCTTTGTCCAGTCCTTTCTTCCAGGTCATCCTGGATATCCCGAGGCCAGTTAAGAGACACTCCTGGCTTCCTCCTGTTGATACATACCCATATTTTCTTACCAAGGAGGTGAACAGGAGGGTTGCTAACCAGATGCCCGAGCCAGCACATCTGGATCAACTCGGATTCTTTCTGGCTGTCTAGCTTCTCACCTCATCTCTAAGGGAGAGACAAGACACCCTGCGGATCCGCTTGATCCCGCTTTTCCATTCTTTCCACATCCGTGAACCCAAAGATGTTTATATCTTCCACTTGGGATAGGGTCTCATTTCCAACCCAGAGAGGACACTCCATCATTTTCCAGCTTTATTCTACACATGATTACATCTTATTTAAAGCATTGAACAAAGTAATTCATTTATTCATGCTCTCAGCTTCCTTGGTTAGCAGCATTATTAGAGTAAACAAATCATCAGTAATGTAAGGGACCACGTGCACATACATGTTCAATACTTTTCCCTCCTAATAAGAGACAGAAGATAAGAAGACAAAATGAAAATCTTTGAGCTAGCATAGATATATTATATTAAATTGATTAATTCTGCAAATCAACCTGGCCTGAACCACTCTACTTTTTTTTTGTCTATTGGTTAACATTGACAATGTCAATGGAGGAACTGCACCCAACGTGATATTTGGTGAACACGGCCCAGAGATGGAGTTCCTTTCAAGGAACTTGAACTGCTGCTTTTTTATTTTGGAAAAAAAAGTTCCATTAGGAAGAGAAAAAATACTGCTATTCATTTAACAGTCCTTTGTGAGATTGTTTAGTGCAGCGAGGATGGTCTGTACCTATCCTTAATTATGCTGAGATGAAGAAGCCTCTCACTGAACACATGCTGTTTAATCATTGTATTGTGTAGACAGGGTGCAGTGGCCATTATTTTGTGAAGTTTTTGTCCAGCAGAAATGAAGAACATTCTTCTATTTGGCGCAGAAGCAGCTGACTTGTTCAGGTTGTGCAGTTTCTTTGATGCTGTGAATCTGCTCTACAGGACTAAATGTTCTTCTGATTAGGGCTACGGTTGATAGCAGGACTCCACAGGTATTTTTAGGTCTCTTTTTCACCTGCCTGATGAATAAACTCCTACTGTTTCCCACTGTGAAGGAAAACTTCTGACTCTGGTACAAAGTGAGATGGGTAGATGTGAGTTTAATGGTACACCTGCACCCTCTGGTGGATGTAGCATCCACTATTAATAAGCATTATAAACTGAAAAAGAGGGAGAAAAGTAAGATTTCAAATAAGATTTTTCAGGGTCATCTTTGTCAGATAGCTTTTATAAAACTGTAACTTGAATTGACCCCAAAAAAACTGAAAAAAATTTCAAATGATAATCTAATACATAAAGTCATTTATTCTTGCGTCAGATTATTGTTTATATAAAACTTAGCAGGAGCAATAATGGCAGGATCCTTTAGTGAGGGCAGAGTGACATGCAGCTCTGATCCCACCAACCAGCAGCTCCTCTAGGCTGCTGCCTCCAAAATTAAACTGATGTAAATAAAGCCGACGTCTAGAGAGCAAAAATATTTTCAGGGAGAACCTTTCTCTCTTCATAATGTAATTACAAAATACAAGTTAATAACCACAATGAAGGTCAGGTTAAGAAACATTTTTTAGAGAACAGCTCGCAGGGGCTTCCTTGAAAGCCAAATGAAAACCCCCAGGGTGGGAGAAACAACAAAAATAACTTCATGGAAGATTAATTCCAACAAAAGTCAGAGTTAGAGATTTTGACTTAGGTGACTTCAAAAGCCTGATGCATTTTGAAAACAAATCTTTTGAACTAAAGAAGGTAAGATCCAACTTACAGGGCAGGCGTGGGAGAATTTCTATTTGTAAAGGCAAATGTATTTGCCTCAGTGTTACACATTCTGAAGGAAAACCTGAAAAGGATGATAAACACATCTCACAATCTACAATGAAATATATCTCCAGAGGCACACATTGAAAAAACTGGATACACAAAGCTGTTTTAAACCTTTTTTTCCTTTTTTGATTAAAGACTGTAAAAGCTGAAAGATTGAGTGTTTTTACATAACCTTCACTACTCACCTATTTAATTACTGAAGCTCTTTATGATAGTGGAAATTTAATCCAAGGGTACTCAAACAATGGCATGACTTGTATGTGGATGTTTTAGAACAGGAATTACAAAGGTCAATGATACATTTCATACAGATAGCAGAAAAGACTCCTGTTATTATTCAAGAGCAGACTGAATAACTGAGCAGAGAGGAGAATTGTAAGTTAGTGACAAACCAGTGTTTGAGTAAAAATGAGAAACTGTTAAGTGTTTGACATAAGAAAAATAGCACTGGTGGCCTAAAGCCTGTGATGATGCTTCAGTTTATTCATTTTATAATAAAAGAAATACTGATAATTATGTTAAAGCAATAAAATATAAGCTGCTGATCTCAAAACTCTTTTCTTGAAATGCACATTGATGTTCATCCCAGTAGCCAGTTGTATCCTTGCAGCTTCTCAAGGCTGAAAAATATACAATGTTGTGTTCCGTCCTGACTTACTCAGACTTTACTGTCATTCGAATATACAGAGAAATTTTGTTGCAAGGCTCAGAACAGCAATCTTTAAGAGATGAAGAAATAAGTGGCTAATAATAAATAGTTACGAGTAACTAAAAATAACATTGTATAAAGACAATTTGGAGGGTATGGACCAAACCTACAGATGGTAGTTATTGTGCCAATAAAATGCAGAGTAAAGTGTAAGTAATGCATGGTGTAGTTGCATGGGTTGCATGCATCAAAGTTTGAAATGTGAGACCTCAGAAAAATCACTTTTCCTAATGAAATTCTATTTTTATTGTATTGTAGATTTTGAGCATGTTTTTTAAAAAACTGGAGTGGAAGGCCACAAATGTAACTTGTTTTGACAAGTAAAGAGGAAATCAGATCAGTTAGAGCACTGGTTCTCAGAGGATTTACAGTAATGTACCCCCTGTGCAGTACTTTTCCAGCCAAGGACCCCCTAACCAGTGCAGAGCTTTCTGGTTGGGAACACAAGTAAACAGGACTGAACCATCAGCACCTAATTCGTTAAAATTTTTACCTTAAGAAATATTTTCACATTTCAGTCCCTTTAAAAGGACAAAGATTATCGATGATTCATACCTAAATTCCTGGGAAAGGTGTTAAAACCACAATAGAAACACAAAATTAAAACTGAATACTGAGCATAAACTTGCAGAAAGATTTCATGTATATCACAGGATTATCAGAAATTTAAAAGAAAATATTTTTGTGATTTTTATTTCCTCAAGTACCCCTTGGAGTGTCCCAAAGTACCCCTAGGGGTACATGTACCCCCATTTGAGAAACAGTGAGTTAGAGGAATGATTTTGTTGCAAAAGTACATTATCTTTCTTGACTGTAAAATGCAAGACTCTGCAGGTAAGCTGTGGCTGTGAGGCAACAAGAAGCAGTCACACTTTAAAGGGTACAACCACAGATGCATTTAATGCTGTTAACAAAAATGGCTGCAGGTCCACCGCTTGTGGCGGCATACATACATTTTCCATTTCATTCTGCATGTTTTTTAATTGTAACCAGCAGCTATAAGCTGCTTAAGCATGAATGCTGCACAAATGCCATTAGGGGACCCAACTGCTTCACAGATGTGGTGCATGAAATAACAACGTACTTTTGCACGACCTGTGTTGGAACACTTGCTGGAAAACTCAGACTGTGATCAGAAATCCTTTTTAATCTTGTAGCTCAGACGCACATCCCTTAAATACAGTATAATAGATCTAGTTAAGGATTTTCTTTTAGAAAAATTCTTTCCCAAAGAGGGCAGTACATATTTAAACCTTACATGTTTTTTTGGAAACATGAAAGGTTTGTAAAACAACAACATTAAACTGATGTAGAAATAATGTAAGTGCTGTCTTATCAGAAATGATTGCTCCAGTTGTAAATCTCACAAGGAGAAATTTGGGCATAAATAGCAACAGATACTGGGAATAATATGTTCTTTCCTTAAATTGGATTGATTATAAACCATGCATTGCTAATTGCTACAGATTAGGTCACATAATCCACATACTTTATAATGTATGTGCGAACGAAATGCACGTGCAGATTGTCATATGCGCTTCTCTGTACAAATGAAACTGTAAATTTAGCTGTCATACAGAAGATCAAAACCGTACAATATGAAAAAAGGTATAATTCAAGCAAAATTTATGTCACAATTAGGATGGAAATTAATCTGTGAGCAGCAATTGTTACCCAGCAAAACTTTGGGAAAAGTCACCAATAGTGAAATAGAAAATATCAGCCTGCAACAAAGCAAAGAGAAAAACATTTAAAGCTCAGGGAACACTGGTATGGACTCAGATATATGGTAATACATCAATAATAACATATTCAAATGTCGTTTCAAGGTCTCTAATATTTGACCATTTGGTCGAATTTTTAATTAAGATGTGCTCTGTATTTATTCACTTAGAAACATGAACTAATTTATGTAGATAGAGCTCTATGGCCGGATGAATACATTTCTGTCTGGCCTCTTATAGCAACTACAGCCAAGAAAAAGCCAGTGCTTACTGCCATTCCAAAAACTACTGTACAATTTTTCTCATTACTACCCTAAAACCTAAAGACATCTGAAGCATGAAAATCGTCAAAACTAATATAAGGTGGATTGAAGTTTTAAAATCTTTACAGAAATAAATTTATCATTATTAATATTTCACTAGCTAGCTTAATGGTAAGTACCGTCTTGATAAGAACCTTTAATATTAGCTAAGTTGTGTGTGGTTGTGCTTTGTTGAACAGTTTCTCTGTGCTTGTATGGATGAAAACATGAAAATGGATTTAATAAGCAGATGGAAAAGGGATGTTTGGGTTTGACCTCGAATCTTTACCTTCTAATGTAACTACAACAATATCAAAGTTCAAGTATTATCAGCCGTAAAGGTCAGAAACACAATCAAGACCAAATCAGGACTGTCTTCAATTATGGCTTCACAAATGGTACAATCATGCTCTCATTAAACCACACGATTCAGATAACTGAATCTCTGACAGTAGAAGAAGAAACAAGGGGGGAAAAATCATTTAAAGCAACACAGAATTTACTGAAGAATGACACCCTCAGCCAGAGCAGATGGCAATGTTGCTCTGTCTTGTGTGCAGAGAGAATGGAGGCAGGACTGTGGGAAAGTCCTGGCAGGCAGTAGATGGCAGTCTGGCTCCACTACGCCAACGGTTGGCTGACTCAGAGGGAGACTCCTGAGGATAGAGGACTCCAACATGAAACACATGGGAGGACGATGGCAACAAGAAGATGATGTCACAACCAGAGATGGCAGTCTTGCTTCACTGTTGGCTCAGAGCGGGGAGAAAGAGAGGAACGGCTGGAAAATGGGGTGTCAGTGGAATAAAATGGGAATGAAGGTTGGAGGTTGCACAGAAGGGCAGAGTGCGTGAGCGACACAGATTAAAGGGGCTGGGACACATGAGACGAAGGGGATAGCAGCAGAGGGCTGCTGTCATACAGATGAGGATGCATTGGAGAGTGGGTGGGCATATTTGTCTGCTCCACGGATGGCCTTGGAGCACTTTATCCACAGGCTTACAAGGGGGGATTCAGTTTAATTGCACTATTAATGTCTTTTGATTACATTGTGAATGACTCGCACCCATGGTCTCGCAACCTCTGTGCCCTCGGCCCAGGTGGCACTGTTACCAAAAAATCAATGCTGTCATAGGGAAAAATGTGTGATAAATAGTGTTCCCCGTCGCATGCCAACGCCCCTTATCCACTCACTGTGACACACTGCAGATAGCATGCAGAGTAATGCATGCACATCAATAATCAATTTGCATGCAGACAAAGCACAAAAAAATAAGGTTAAAAGTAATCAGAACTCCCTCAGCTTGTCTTTCATGATGTGACTCGCATGAATTACTGTGCTGCTTTCATTTTCAAGAATGCAACATACTGACATTATTGTGCAATTAACCAGATGACCCTTTAATCATGTCGTCTTGCTGTCTCTATATCACTGACAGAAGCAGGCACATCTGACTGCTCATTTCAGCCTATAACCCAAAGCAAAATATAATGGAAACCTAATGAAGTGTATTAAATGTCCTAATATTCCATTCTCTCACATTTAGCAGAAGCAGTTCCTAAACCGAGGCACTCGTATGCCCATCACTGTACACCTGCAAGGAAAACAAAAGTACAGAAAGCTTCATCAGTAGCGGTTGCAAATGAATCCTCATGATGCATTTTTTTCCAGGTATGAGACACTACTTTCCTTACAATACGTGCTGATGCAACAATGGAAATAAACCTGCGTTGTTGAAGGAAGCAGACTCCCTGTTTGGGAACACAGTGTCCTAAAGCTAGTCATTAATTTTCATTAAGTGCTGTCAGTAAGGACCATTAACCAGGCCTGAGAATAATCACCTCCCAGGAGAGATGACCTGTTTATGGTGCAGGTAAGGGTTAACAGAAACAGTACACCTCAGTGACACAACACTGGTAGCACACATGCAACCATAAGGATTTTCTAATGATTCATTTCCATTTAGGAGATTCACTTTGCATCATAAACACCAAACAGGAAAGCACTTCCCTGAATGAGCAAACAATTATTGCCATTTATTCTTGTGTACATGTGTTGTGGCATAATGAATGCAGCAGGAGGATTTTGCTTATTGAACTGAAGTCCTACTAATCAAAAGGTTCTCTAGAAAGGCAATAGGATTATCAGAAGCTCAATTCCCAGGGGCGATTAAATATCGGATGACCGTTTAATTCATAATGTATGAAACCAAGGTCAAGGTAAATCAAATTAGATGAACTAACAGTGAACTTGTAGTTCGGTAAAAGAAATCAGTCATCTCACTCACAATCTTAAATAAAAACAGTTTAAAAAGAAAACTTACTGAGCTTATTTAACATATTATTTAGTATAATTTGAAAAGATTTGTAACCATGTTGTAGCACCAAAGAACTCTTTACCTTGAAACCATGGAACAGCAGGAATAATTCAGTCTCAGTGCTTTGATTTTTGTTTTTCCAGCAGATTTCTGTCTTTTAAAGTTAGCATTTTGCTTTATGTCCTCTATCTGGCTCCAAAGAGAAAATGGAAGAAAAAATTAGCTATGACAGGTTCTGGTCTTGCCCGTTGTGTTACTGACAGACTACACAAGATAAACTTTAACACTTTTTTTTAACATACAGTGTTGGAATCCAGTCAGGGTTGGACTCCATCATGGCTGCCCCTTATCACAGATTCTAATCATAACTTTTATGGCATTGAGGGATCTGAGTTGGTGGACTCAGGATTTTTTTTCTGCTTTGTGTGTCCTGTTTGTTTCATCAGGCTTTAACTTTCTTTTGACCGGTTCACAGCTGGAAAAGGTTGAAGCATCATTTCCGGGTTAGGAAATGATTCTGCCTCAAGAGGGGGAGATCAAATATTGACAAGTATGGGAGGAATAGAGTGGGACATTAAACATCAAATTTCCACATCAGCTCTGCATTGGTCTGCTTTGATTAAAAGAGAGTTGAAGCAAAAGGAGATGTTCTTGATTGAGAGATTAATCTGAGTTCCTACCCTCACCCACAGTAAAAGTCTGGGATTCCCTGCTTAAACTAACACCCTGTGACCTGAGTTTGGATAAGTTGTCTTCCCCTGTCGTGTTCAGGGTCCCTGTCCAGTGGTTGACATACCTCCTGAGACGGCGCAATTGGAATGAATCGGGCTAATTCCACTTTGCTGCTTATATGCTCTGGGCTTATCTTCATTTAAAGCTGGATCTGTGCTACATGGCACACTGGCTGCAAATTCAGTGAGGTAACCATTTGTGTATTTTATGTCTGCTGGGTTCATCTTGAACATGTAGAAATGTCCTGCCTTGTAGTCGACGACAGATATTTTTTCATTTTGTGTCAGCCTGCCAGATAAAACCATACCACTGCAGCACTGCTTGTCTATGCCAGTATCTGGTGAACTTCATGCCTTTCACCTGGTCACCCAGCCAGACGCTCACCTTGCGGAAACCATGTGGCATTCCTGGAATCCCATCCTTCAATGAACTTACTTATGTATATGCTCCAAACTCCATCTGCATTCCTGTACATCAAAATCCAAGTCTTAAATTTGGCTCTGGTCAGATCTATACAAATTCTAGTTTTTGTCCTCAAACTTAACTACTGCTGAAGGGACCTCTAGCTATGAAAAATAAAATAAAAATCTCAAAGCCTACAACTCTAGCCTCTTATTGTGGCCTTTGTTGGTCTTTTGGTGAAGCAGCATTTAAGTTTAGTGTCAAATATTGTCACAGTTATTATGCCCTGCTTTAAACACACAGTCAGTGTAAAGCATTGTTTTATGCTCTGAAAAAAAGAAGGCAGGCTCATCTAAAGACACAATGTTTGGTTCAAATGTGTAATAACTTCCTGAAATTAACTGGAAATAAAGCAGACAAAGGACTAAAAAGAAAATTTGTGCTGGCCAATTAGTTATTAATTCTTGTGAACAGAAAAAAAAGCCACATTATAATGACAATTCTTAATTGCGTGTCATCATGTGTTTTAGTTAATAAGTAGGCTTAAAAATTACCACTATATTTAAAAATTAAAAAAAATTACATCCCCATAAGAGATGTCATATGTGTTGTAAGGACCATTAACACTATCACTGCATTAATGCATCAAGGAATAAATGCCAACAATTATTTTATCGTGCGTAAACGCATCTTTTTCAAAGTCTATCGCTCACTGGCTCTGAATACACATGCAGAGAAACTGTAGGCTATAGGAGGGTGGTACGTTCTCAGCCCTTCAGAGCATCTCTGGGTGGACAGCAGCACACATACTCACATGAACCGGTATCTGTCGCCATCTGTTTCCCTGCTGTGTCCACACAAGGAGAGAACAGTGCACTTGATGAAAATTTGATGTTGACATAGGCTACTGTGCTCCTTTTATAGAGCTCCTATTTTCCTCACATTAAAGGCAAGAAATTCCTTTAATTACTAAAACATGTCTTTTTAATTTTAAGGTTTTTATAAGATGTCTAAACATGTTATCACTGTCTTATTGGTATGTCACCTTATCTCCCCTGTTTGTATCATTTTAAGTGAAAATGTTGAATTTTACATTAATTGAATATTTTGACAAGTTTAAAGACAATTGTATTTTCTTTTGTAAGGTCACTTCTTCCCACACAAAATCATAGTACTTAGGTTGTAACTCTGTCTTTTGTCTGTTGAGAAATGAACTTCATGGCTGGAAATTCATCACATAATGGTTTCCTATGTAAAAGGAAAGCAGGTTCACACAGTTTTGAAAATGATACAGCCGACTTATTACCTTTAATGAAACAAATCCTTCATTTTAACAAGATTCAACTGAAATATTTGACCTGCCACTGTATAAAGGGAATAATTCTGTTAAGAAGTACCTTACAGTATTTGTAGCCAAAAGTTACTGAACTTTTGTTCATATTACATTACTTATAAAACAAAATTATGCAATACACTACTTATTACTTATAAGTAATGCCTACTTAATAAGCTGAGTTAAACAAATTTGTCTTAACTCAGTAACTTTAGTTACTGTAACTCTGTGATTAGTACATTCAACTTAAATATTTAATTCCATTCTAATAGGCACTCAAGTACAATGACCATAGTCCACTACACTTATTCAACGAATGCTTCATTACTTAAAAAATTTAAGGCAACGAGTTACCTTAGTTTTAAGTAGATTAAACTTATCTGGGTTTACAGTGTAGTTATAAGACATTGGCAAAATCAGTCTTCCAAGCTATGCCTTAGGAGTCGTGCTTTGATTTTTCAAATAAGCACCTATTGTCTCGGAAAGGCTAGATGAAACAATTTGTATATTTACATCGAAAATTATCAAAACAGATCATGATTATGACGGGGCTTCATAGCTAACATACACACGCTGGTTGACAAATAGAGGAGAAACGTTCTCATGTGTGGCCGTCCTCAAACTTGCATGTCCATGCATCTTTTATGTTGTCATAGTTATCGTCCATATGTGGACATTGCTGAGTTCATAGTTAACTCCTGCGATTTGACATTAGTTTCAAAAACTGGTTGGTGGTTGTATCGTGACTCTAAAGTTGTTTCAGCACACCCTGAACCTTACTTTAAAAGCTTGCACAATTTATACAGTTTTTGTCCTTGTCTTCATTCTTGGTCTGCATTTTCCCATCCGGTTCCTTTTCCTCATCTTTTCTGCTATGTTTCTGCTCAGCATAATACCACGTGGTTTCCTGTGGTATTACTCCATTTTCTGCATCTAGTGACGGATGTACAAGGACCCTGAAAACGCACCAATTTACTCACATAACCAATGCAGGACACAGATGAAACTGTCCACCTGTCTGCACATCCGTGTTCTGCATCCAACATATAGATGGGCCTTTAAAATGTCATAATAACAGGTATAACAAAGCAAAATGAGATTCTGTTAATAAAAAATAGGATAAACGAGGACTTTGCTCCCTTCTCCTCATTTTTACTTTCAGCTGGCGATGAAATGGAGACAAAGTGTGACACAAGCTATAATCAACACTACCAGCAAACAGGTGTCACAAGAGAACAATGCTATTATTATAAACAAGCTATCACAGTAACCAATCAGATGGTTCCCCTGCAAATTTGGAGGTGATAACAACAACAGCCCACTTGACAATTGCAACCCTGATAGGTAAATAAAAATCCATGACAGACCGGATCTGAGGGATTATGTTTGCTACTTTCTTTTCACAACTCGGTGCATGGATTATAGTCTGTGTAAGTCATGCTCTCCAAGTCATTTGTTGAGGGCTGAAAAACGGATTTAGGATTAGATGGTCTAAATCTGCTCCAAATCTGCCATATGGAGGCTATGTCTATCCATTATCCATCAATGTGTCAAACACTGTGCAAGGGAGCAGCTGTCTATAGAAGGCCAGCCAATTGGTTTGATGCAGGTGAAAAGTGATGTATGATTGCCTTAGCAAACCTATCACTCTCCGTCTGCCAGAGGGCTTTGGCCTAGGGACACTGCAACCACATTACACCTTGATTTCTTTGCTCTCTACAGGCTTCCCCTTAGTGTTACTATGGTCTAGAATGCTTTCTCCATGTTGAAAGGTAACCTTCCTGCCCTCACTCCTTATTTGAGCAAACTAATAAAAAATACTAAGAGGCAGCAGTGAAAATCCTGGTATGTGGTTAATGGCAAGTGTTAAACAGTGGCAGAGACAACAGTGTGACTGGAATACAAACATGTCTGTCGAGAAGAGGCTAAAAGAGCTGGCACTCATTGAAGTGCAGAAAAATGACCTTTATCGAAATCTCATCCAACCACACGGGACTAAGTGAAAGCTGTATTATATGTTAGCATAAGTGGAAAAATGACAACATTAAACATGTATGGGTTCATCAAAAAAAATATTCCACATGTGCATAGGAAATTATGAAATATTGGATCTCTGAGCCCATCACCTTTATAATCCTCTCTGAATTGACATTTACAAGGAAAACATTTTTTCTTTTCATTTGTGTGATTTGTTCAGCATACAAGCATAACCTAACACAACTATGGTTTATCAAAAAAACGTTTCCTACCTGTTTAGCACAGGATGGAGGGATGACAGTGGAATAAGACGATTTAATTCCACTGTTTGCCTTGAACACACCGGCACCGATGAGATCCCTTCTTCAGGAAAAAGAAAGATCCTGCTCATAACACTCCTTGTTAAAATCTGCACATCTCTTATGTAACATCATGTGATGATATGGGAGTTGGTTAATTAGTCTGTGACTCAGAAATGCAGAGTTTATCTATGGATATTATTGTGAAAATGCATAAAAATGGTTTTGATCCGGACAGAGGGATATTGTTTTTAGTATACTGCAAGTGAAGCTGAACTCTTCTGTATGTCATCAATGAACATCAACAGATACAAGTATGGCTGGAAGAAAAGAGGCACCAACTAGATTTTACTGAATACTGCAGGAGTATAGAAAATGTGTTGCTGTGATTAATGAGGTTCAGTTTCTGCTTTTTTGTCTTCAAGTGGTCAATTAATTTGGCTGCATCCAGCAAAGGAAACAATTTAAAAGACTGCTGAAATTACTTAAATTGGTTTTAGGGTATTGGTTTAAATTATGAGAACCTGTAAGGATTAAATAGAACCATCAGCTTTTAGAATTAATATGTTTGGAAGAAAATCCTGAATGAAATTTAATAAAAAATACTTTATAATTTTAATAATTTATTAGTTTTTTTATAATTATAATTTAATTTATTATGAGGGACAAAGTGACCTGTTCTGAAGATTGATGGCTGCAGGCAAGAATGCCAGCTGAACTCCAAGGTACTAGTATTCCTCCACCTCTTCTGCCTGGGCTTTGCTCAGCCCTGTTCGTCCTGAGGAGAAACAATAATCTACAGTATTTTGTTTAGTTCTGAGGTGAATGTTTCCATCTCAGAAACTGACTGACCAGTTCTCTTGTCCATCACTGATAAGTCTCAGAGTTGCACTGGAAGTAGTGAAGAGAAAGGGTGAGAGTACAGTCCCTTGTGATGCTCCTGTGGTACAGTCTGTTTGTTAGGTAGTCATAAATCCATGAATTTATGGAGCTTCTCACATATAAGAGCAAGCTGAGTTGTATCAAAAACACTTTAGAAATCAAAGAACATAATTCTCAAAGTGCTGCCTGATTGGTCCAGATGAGCGTGAGCTCTTTGAAGCTTTAGGTAAACATTACAGTATGCAAACAGTAATAGGTCCTGAAAAGTGTTGACTTGCTTACTAAGATGAGCCAATAACTCTCTGCAGGACTTTCATGAGGATTATTTCAGGAATATTTTCCACAACACAGGAACTTTTTCTGACGCAGGTTGGTGTGGAAAAGGTGCTAAAGAGTCCAACATTGTTCTAAGCAGATTTTCCAAACTTTGGGTTTGACACCGTCTGGACCTGCAGCCTTGTTTATCCAGCAGTTCGCCTGACCGCAGGAGACAGACAGGCTAGAGGTGGAGGCAGAGGAGGTCTCAGTATGTCCTGATATGGAGAGAGATGAGGCTGTGTTAAGGTCTGAGGCTGGACTGCAGAGTGACAGAGTGGAGGTGTGACAGGAAGATGGCTCGTGGAGGCTGTGTGATGTGTTGGGCTTGAGCCAGGGGGTGAACAGAACCTATTAAAGAACATGTTCAGCTCATTAGCTCTGTCCAGACTTCCATCAACCTGATCCCTCTTTAACAGGAAGCCAGCAATGTCTTTCATCCCTGACCACACATCTCTCATGTTGTTAGGTTGGAACTGCGCTCCAACTTTTCCCTGTACTCTTCCTTGCACTTCTTAATCTTTATGAAACACAGTGTCAACAGAGATAAAGGTACAGTTGGGGGTCCCGTCAGAAAACCACTCATTAGTGGAAAAAATAGCTTTAGTATGTTTCCCTTTTATACCATAACATTTTATCTCTAAAACTCATTTAATACAGCAACACGGTGGACCAAAGTGCAGTACACTGAAAAATAAAAGCCAAAGAGGAAAGAAGTCATGTGTGATTAGTCTGGACTTAGACTAATCACTAGATAAAAGAGTTTCATTGTGTCAAATACTTTCTGCAGTTTTCAAGAGGTAGTATTAAGATTATGCCGAACAAATGAGGTCTGCTGACCGCCTCAATATACTGAAGGACCAGTTATTGCAACCAGAGGTTGGTAGAGATGACAAAACTGTAGTAAAGTAAGAGTAGTGTATCTTAAAAAAAAGCATTAGTCAAGTAGAGGTAAAAAGTATTCATAATAATACTTGAGTAGTTTTCACCAAATACTGATTGTAATGTGTGATTTATTATTTAGAAATGAGCTAAGCAGATCAAAATAATAATGATTTCATAAATGGAAAGTCTGGTATTTTCTAATTTTCAAATCAGAAGTAGGTGTATATATAGCACATAAATAGTTCTAACACATATTTAAGAAGAAAAGTTCTGAACTTTAAACTCGTACTTTTCCACAACATAGTGCTTTTCAAAGTTAGATGTGTTTCCTGCTGAGAGCCAATGAGGGAATCTAAGTTTTGCTTTCTTTCAGGTTGGAAAGAACTGTCAACCTAAAAATGCACAGTCAATGAAGCTAAAGGGAATTACGCTATTAAAATATAGACATTATTAAGTTCTAGTTGACAAAGTTAACTTAATTAAAGTGGGATTTATAGTGATTAATAGTTGACATCTGAGCCCACACTGACAATCGATGGTGGCAGCCACATTTCTGTTGCTACTTATTCAGCAGAACAAATTTTAAAAACCTGCATTATTAGCCTCTAGGTTATTTGTTAATTAGCTAATATGCTAGCACTGCATTAAATAAAGCACTTAAATGTTGATGTTAGTATTTTCTAATGATCCTCTGGAATTAAGTACCTGAACCTGATTATTTGTACATTACTGAAACCATCTAGACTGTTGATATATTGCAATGGATCGTCAATATTTCATTTCTCCTGTTGTGTTCTGCCATGCTTATGCAGCATATATAAAAATGTTTCTACATGGTATATCATGTGGTAAAAAGGGGAAGTGGGACTTACCCCTTTTAAGTCCAAAAAATGAATGACTCATTGATTGCGCATATGTATGAGTCCAGGACATTTTAGTTAGTGATAACGGCTAATTTTAGCTTTGGCGTGACACTGTTTCTCTGCCAATGGGGTTATCTTCCTTAACTTCCAGATTTCCTAGGGGAACACTGTTACTGGCTGATTAGAATCTGGAAGTTCCGGAAGTTAATCCCATTGGCAGACAAAGAGTGTCACGCCACAGCTAAAATTAGCTGTTATCACTAACTAAAATGTCCTGGACTCATACATATCAATGAGTCATTCATTTTTTGGACTTAAAAGGGGTAAGTCCCACTTCCCCTTTTTACCACATGATATACCATGTAGAAACATTTTGTTAGCCACTTTTGTTAACTAAAATGGCCTGGACTCGTAAATATGCACCATCAATGAGTCATTTATTTTCATGGACTTACCCCTTTTACCACATAATATACTTTCTTATATAATTTTCTTAGAAAGATTAAAATAATATCAGCTATAGCTCCTTTATGACAGGGCTGCCAAATTCCAGTCGTCAAGGGCGAAAATTCTGCAGTCCTGAGATGTTTCTCTGCTCCAACGCATGATTCAAATTAAATGCATCTCTTCCTCAGCTTGTTGCAAGCCTTAGCTCCCGCATGCTGATCCATTAATCTAACTCCGGTATGCCGCAGCAAGAAACACCAAAAACCTGCAGGACAGTGGCCCCTGAGTATAAACACAGTGCTTCAGAATCAGTCCTTGAAGAAAACAAAACATTAAAAGAGCTCGTACAAATGTCCCAAAAGTAACAGAATGATTAAGTTTACAGTTTAGTTGTGTGAATCACTCGCTATGTTTACATGTACACATAGCCTATTTAATTTAATCTGATCAGAAATTGCAACCGACAGGTTTACACAGAGACTGGATAAAATGGACTGCTTCCATTTGGCAACGATAAATGACCATAAGTGAACTGTGAATCTTGACTTCTCAGATTGATTTTATAGATAATCTGCATGTCTTGAAATCAACAAATAGGATGGGAAACTAAAATAAGCTTCACACCTTAAGTTTCCATGCCTTGGATTATTGTTGTATGAAAACAAAAAACAGAACAGAGAAGACATGGATCTGTAGTCCTTATTTTGAGGATGCAAATCAGCTAAGCAAATTTTCTGGCTGTTAGCCCCTCTTCCAGCCAAAGAGGGATTAACTTTGCAGCTATTGGCCAGTTTGCACCTCATCACCCAAAAGACTCACATTGATTTGCCTACTCCTTATTCCCATCGACTCTTTGCCCTGGACAAATACTGTCCTAACTCCTTCATGCCATGGTTGGTAAGACTCGGTAAGACTCCTGAAAATGAAGTGAATGCAAATTTGTGCTGCAAGTCTGATCATAATCTTATTGCTATTCGATCATTATAATGTAAGTGCAGCAGAGATATTTTTGAGCGGTCAGAGGAAAACTGAGAGGAGACAGGATTAGGGCCACATCCTCATATTAATCTATTCCCTTTCACTGAATGAGAAATATGGCTTTGAGACATAACCCATGTCACATTAGAGCCATGAGAGGTCTCTTTGCTGTAAAACGTGTCACAATATACGGTTTTCATGAACGCGGATGTTATCCTCCTAACCAGATCTATGTAGAAAGTCTGGCATTTGTATGTGGCTTTAACACTACATTGTGCACCTTTGCTGTGTAATATTGTGTTAGAGGGAGATGCTCATTTCACATCTTTACTAACCTTGGCTTCAATTTCAACATCTGTTGACTCTTTGGGAAGGAAATCTGCCTTGTAACCTGAAAAATGGCAGATTATGTGATTGGATCTAACCCTTTCATTTAGATGATATTAGTATATTATGTTTCCATATTTTCTTCTTGGTAGGGATTTATATTTTACAATTGAAGAAACTGTAAATTACAGTTATATAATGGGACTCCTTCTGAGTGGCGTGCACATGTATAACCCCGTCAGCACAGTTTCAACTTTCATTGGAGAGTCTGGTACCACTCTCCACTTAGCTGTAACTATAATATGTAGAAGTGGAAGCTGAAACAAAAAAGCGACACAAAACATACCCCTTTCACACTGGTCAAAAAACCCGTTTAAACCCGTGTTCAATCGGCTTTTGGTGGCGATGTGAAAGGCTCAGCGACCCGCGTCCATCGACTCGGCAAGCGACCCGGGTTAAAATCGGCTTTAAA
>JAVQJG010277710.1:0-12578 GCA_036024015.1 Craterocephalus amniculus
TCACGCATACAGTTGTACAGGTGAGGGAAGGCAATGTCGGCAAAATATTTCCGGCTAAGAAAATCTCGATTTTCAAAAAATTAAATCCTCATTAATATAAAATTCGATTTATCGATAAAATCGATTTATTGCCCAGCCCTAGTGCGTTCAGAGCTGCTATTCTGTATCAACTAGTTGTAATCTGGTTATTTGAGTTACTTTATCCTTTCTATCATTTACAACCAGTCTACCCAGTCTTCTCTAACATCTAACAGGCATCTGGGTCCAGAAAATTGCTCTCTGGATATTTTCTCTTTTTCTGACGGTTCTCTGTAAACCCTCGAGACGGCTATGCATGAAACTCCCAGTAGGTGAGCATTTTGTAGAATACTCAGACCAGCCTGTTAAACTACCAGCACACACCCAAGGTCACTTAAAAGTCCTTTATTTTCCCATCTGATGCTGAGTTTGAACTTAAGTAAGTCGTCTTTACTATGTCTAAACGAGTAAATGCATCAACGTGTTAGGACGTGATTGGCTGATTAGCTGTCCTAATAAAATAGCTGATAAGTCTATTTGGTTCGCTGTAGGTACATCAGAATTTTAATGAATTATCTTCATAGATAATTCTCAACCTAGTTTTTGACAGTTTTGTTGTTTTTTACTTATTTCTGACTTCCTGTGTGGTTTATGCTATTAACAGAAACGAAGTTCCTGAATTTGACTTAATTAAAGTGGGTTTGTTATTTTGAGATAAGTGGATTTGTCTGAAGTGCTCTTGGCTCTGTTTTTAATTATAAAGCTGGATTTGTGTTGAATACATCTCCCACACACAT
The DNA here is from genome assembly GCA_036024015.1 of Craterocephalus amniculus. Taxonomy (NCBI): domain Eukaryota; kingdom Metazoa; phylum Chordata; class Actinopteri; order Atheriniformes; family Atherinidae; genus Craterocephalus; species Craterocephalus amniculus. The sequence continues at coordinate 816 of JAVQJG010277710.1, forward strand.
GCCAACATAAGTTATGAGTTAGAGCATATAAATTGAAAGTTTGCAGAGTAGTTTGTTTTCAGCAGGCTTCTTAGTCTCATAACATAAAATTTAAAAGAAATCTTTAAAAAAGGGAAAAGCACAAAAGACTATAAGATGAAATTACACCAGATGTTCTTGACTCATATGATGGAGGTGAAATTTGGTCACTCATAAACCTCATATACACTGGGTTTTTTCTTAGCAACCAGGAAACTGCTGTGCGTTTAGATGAACATTTCCCCTGATTTTCTGCATTAACCTGACTTCACATAGTAACCAGGTTACTTTTGTGCATGTAAATGTAGCTATTATAATCCTCACATCACCCTTTCTTCCTTCTTTTCCCCCTCCTGTCATTATCCCTCCCTCTGCTTCAGTTTTGTGCTCTGAGTCTTGACTCTTTTCTTAGAAATAAAGGTTAGGTTCCCCACGGTTGGACTGGGTGGTCAGCCCCTGAGCTGCTGCATCTTCCTCTATTAGCATGATAACCTCCCTGATTGTACACAGTTTCCACCCCGTCAGTGTCCGTCCTCAATCAAAAACCATGCCTTTCTACTCGTTATGAATTTCACAGCGCCTCACATACATTATACATGATTAAATCAGCACATTTTCTGGAGAGAGATGCAGCCCCATTTTGGGTTTGATGAGAAATCTCTGCATAATGGCCTGCTGCATAAAAAGACTGCTGTCGAGTGAATTATTGAGGTAAAAGTGTTTAATAAAGCATTTTGAACGTGGCCTCTTTCAGAGATAGATAAGTCAATGGCTTTGTTTTTTTGTACTGATTTTAATTTTGTTCAGATTTTGCCTGTAGCTAAAACCTGATCTCTCACACTGATTGATCTCTTTTGACATTTATGTAACTTTTTTGTATTAGGAATTAGTGTTTGCATTGTGTTTGACACACATGCATGCTTACATTTATGCTGCTTGTATTCATGTATTTCAGCTGTGATGCAGCAGTTATGGTCAGGGCTCCTTTGGAAAAGAGCTTTGATTTTTAGAGCTGGTTCACCAACATCTCACTGTGGAGTCGGGCTGTTACTCTGATTTTACTCTGACTTCAGTCAGAGTTGGCTCGCCATGTTGTCGCCACGGCTGTGGACATATTCATGACTGTGCTGTAATTGTGTCAATTCTGGCAATTACGCTAGTTTTTAATGGGACTAAATGCTGCTGTTCTGATCCTGGTTGAGCATTGTAATGAAGCCCCTGAACTCCTGTAGTGTGCTGGCAACATATCAGTCATAGGCACACCGCAGGTTTAAATAGTAACAGCTGGACACATCCACCATAGATTGAACCACATGGCAGCCAAAATGCACCGTATCCAGGCTCACAGCCTGGCAGAGCAGCTGCAGCCGCGCTCACAGCCAACAGCTGGATGTTGTCAGAGATCAACATTTTTAAAATGAGTAACGAGTAATAAATGCATCACATTCAGAGTCAGATCGTCTCTCTGTTGTATAATATCTGCAGTTTTTCGTGACAGGGACAGGATCAAAATGCAGCCATTCAGATAGTTCCCTAGGCATGCAAACCATAGTGGTATGGTTACGATGTCGCCAAAGTACTGAAAAGCAAACCAAAAATAGTCATGGATGAAAAAATCCTACCGTTCTCTGGGACTAACATCTCTTTTTTTCCTCAGCATGTTTTCAAAGTTCTTGTTATGGCATCTACCTTTAGCACTGCAGTCGGCTTTACAGCAAGTTCATAAATCATGTCAGATTGGTCTCCATCTCCTAGTTAGTGCATGTTCAAAATGTATGTATCATCTCCCAGTAGGTTCCTCTGTCAACACAAGAACTTATTAACCTCTGGCAAAATGGCTACCTTTCCTCAGAGGATGATTTGACTCAATTTTTGATTAAGACGCCAGTAGCAAGAGTATTTTTTTATTATCAACTGCTTCTTTCCATCAGTCTGACTGATTAATCATTTTACTTTTGCATTGCTTAATTAATCCAATTAACAGTCAGATATCCTCTGTCGTTTAAGTCTGTGCAACTCTGAAGTTCTTTAATTAACGGTTCATATTCATACCAGCACCTGTTTGTGTCGTGCAGTTCACTGCATCTTTGCTTTAAAATGATTATAATTATTCCAGTCATTCGTGATCTTAATGGTGATTTTTGTATTATAGTTGATTGCAGTTGGATATTCTACAGTACCAGTACCTCTCGAGGAGCCACAGACTGATTTAATAATTCAGATATATGAATATCCGAAGTGTTTTAATGATTCTTTGGTTCAAGTAATGAATTCCTTTTCTTTCCCCTGTGCTGTATTAAGAATATAATCATCTTTATATTTAACTTGGAGTTAAATCATGTGAAGCCACCCAGAGAAACTTTCAGTCTGCATTTATTCAGCTGAAAACCCCATGTCAGTGCACAGGTTAGAAAATTCTCCCAGTTTTATTTGTTTTGCATTATGTCAGATTCAGTTTCTCAGTTAAGTGTGCAGTATGAAGTGTTTGTTTAGATTTTTGTTCTCTCCACTTTCCAGTGAGGTGTGTCTTAAGTGAGCAACATTTCATAACGTGCAAAATTATCTCATTCCATTTAATCTGGAGTTTATTTTGTACTTCAGAGACTGATCACATAAGCTGTGTATAGATGCTGGACCAGCCACATCAGTATTTGCACAGTAATGTACTGTATATCACTTGTGTCACCACATATCACTAGTAGTTTGTTGCTCACTGCTAAACTGATTGAACTCAGTACTACTAAATTTTCTAAGTTAGCGTCATGAACCGTTTCATTGCGGCTGTGGCCTTGACGTCCCTCAGCTTTGTCTGTCTTTTTCAGGCTGTTTTCTAATATGTGAGATGCTTGTCTGCAAAGGTTGGAGGATAAAATGATAAAAGTAAGTCGAGGACTTCATTGCTCTCCCTATTTTTAAAAAATATATATTATTTAGTTCATAAGTTAGAAGTAAAAAAGAAATTAAGAAAAAAATGAGAACAATTTGGCTTTAATATAATGTTACCAGTGTTTGGTGGTAATGTGTTATAGTAACATTGTTACTTACTGTATATCGATAACTAATGCTTTAACGTGTAACTCTTAGATGAAGTAACTCAGTTATCCTTTATTGGCTAAATGAATTCACTTTAGCTTCTTCCGGTTTACAGCTGTGATGCATTGAGCAGCCTGTTATAGGCCATTTTGACTTTGTTTTTCTGTGAATTTGTTAAAAATCATCAGTTGCGGGTTTTTCTGCTTGTTTTATTAAGTGTAGTTCGTATTTGGGATTCTTCTCCTTCCTTTGTGAAGCCCTTGTGATTTTCTCTCAGCTTTTTTTGTCCCCAGGACTCTGTAGTCTCTGAAGCACACCCGCCCATACCCACACATAATTCCTGCGAACAACGAAGAAAATATGTAAATAAATAGAAGACAAGGAGAAAGTTCATTGGAAGGTACAACATGCTGCCTCCCCTAAAAACCTTTATTTTATTAATGTATTTATTTTCAAATCACATCCTGGCCTGATTTAAATTAGTGTTGAAAAAACTCCATGTTAAAGGTTATATTTTATTTCCTATCACACTGAAATGAAGTTAAAAGGATATAAATGGGAGCATTTTTTAGATTGTTCTTTTTAAAAAATAACTATAAAATATTTACTTTAACTGTAGTGCATTATTGTTGTTGATAATCAACAGTTATTTTTTAATTAAGCAACTAGTTACTAACTAGTTACTTTTCCATTTCTAGCACAACACTGTTTGAAGCAAGCCTCCATTACTAATGGAACACTGTTCATGATATTTTTCTTTCCGTTATCTCTGCTGCTCATTTTTTCTGTTTTATTTGGGTAGTGCAGCTGTCTAAAGTGATTTCAAACCTTGCAATCAATATGAAATGTCTTTAAAAAATTCCCACATTAAGTGTCAATGCTCTTTTTTTCTTTCAAAAAGACAGCACAGTAAAGTTCAGTCATAAATCATAGATTGAAACAGTATTTGAGGCCCAACTGTTATGTGAAATATTGCTCCAAGAATAATAAAAAGATTAAATGAATAAATCATACCATGCCTCCTCTACAGAAGGATAAATGGCTTAATATCAAATAAACATGTTTGATTATTGATTTTATTATGGGTAACAAAGCTAGACTTATAATAGAAGGGTGAGAAAAATGACAAATTAGCTACAATTGTTTGCCACATTGTGACCAAAAAAGCATATTTAATCAACATTGTTGAGTTTTTCTGTACTCTTGTTTGCCTTTTTTCTTGTAACCAAACAATGTGATAAAGTACATTGTTGTTATTTTGGTGGATTTGTGGGTGCTGTGTTATAAGAAGGAATCATATATCCTTTGTAGGTATTGTGATTAAGTCAATACAACCAACAATAAATGAAATTTCTGTCATTATTTACTTGAGCTGAAAAGCTGAAGCAGTCTGTGAACTTGTTACATTTTCTGAAAGAACATAGAGCTTTGCCCTTGCTCTCGAGGTTGCAAGAACGAGTACCAACTTGGTTTTGCTCGGGTATTTCATACTTTATGAGAAACCGGATGGAGTTTTGTGTTGGGCGGTGCACATGTACTTCCTCTCCAACTCGACCAGCTCTTTCTTAAAACTTTGTCTAATCCCTTTAGTTAGTTCTCCAGAGACCCATAAAAAATCTTTGCCTGGATGATGCTTCATTAACAGGCTGCAAGAAGAATAACGTCATTTTTGTTCTTGCCACCCTGACAACAACAAAGTTCTCTTTTCTTGCAGAGTATGAAACGTCCAAAGTGTTAAAGGCTAGTGATTATATGCACTGCAACTACAGATCATCAGAAAGTCTAATCACCTCTGTAAAAGCTGAGTTTTTGGCAGTTTGCTGGTCTGGAGCAGTCTAATGTCTGTTACTCATTGCCAAGGAGGAAAGACATCAGCGATCTTCTTAAAGTTGTTATTGCTGTCGGTCAACCAGGAAAGTGTTAAAAGGCTTTCTGCAAATTCTGGACTCCATCCTTGTTCAGTGAAAAAAATCACTCACCACCGTAAAACGTTCAAGGCGGCTGAAGAACGTCACAGAAGTGGATGTAGCCAAAGTCAGACAAAGTGAAACAAAACCCATGAGCTGTATCTCTACTGGTTTTATGCTGCTAGCTTTCCTTGTGAAATCATACCGTACCAACTTTATTTATAAAGCACTTTAAAACAAGCAGATCTGAAACAAAGTGCTGCACATAAACAAAAAGAAAAGACTATGAGAAACTATCCAGCTAAAAACGTAAGACATATGTATAAACATATGCTTTGCTCCCGATTCAGTTTCTTACGTTTTTTTGGTGCCGATTTGATTTAAATTGAGATTTCTCCCAATTGTATGATAATTGTATTAGATTTTTGTGGAGAGTAAAAACAAAAAAATTTACAAAAAATGTTTTTGCTATTTTCTTTTTCTTTTCTTAATTTCAATTGGGAGTTAAAACAGTACCCACATCATCATTCTGCTGCTATAATGCCCCAAAGGACAAATAAAAATTATTAATAGAAATAATAGTTTTAATAAATAATAAGAAAAACTATAAAATTAAACAGAAATAAAAGATTTTTTAGTGGAAATTTTATTTGACTTTTAAAAAAAAACAACTTTTTTAACAAAAAATCAATTCAAAATACACAAACAAAAGATCCGGATATTCGATTTTTTCCTCCACTCCTAATAAACAAATCAGGATCTTTTTTTAGAGCAAAGCCACCATCTGGGATGAGACTGGTTTTAGTTGCAATCAGCTGTATTGATATAGAATATAATCATGTTATACTGCCTTACTGGCTTAGTTTTCATTAAATCAGTACAAGGTCTTTTTAATGTCAACGTGAGGTTGTATTTTCCTCACTTTAAGATTGTTTTTATGTCTTGTTCTCTAAAACGTCAGGACTGAATGAGACTTTTGTTTTACACACAACTGTTTATCTGCAGCTCTATGCAACAGGTTATGATAGTGATTCTCCCACACATACTGTACAGAAACCAGCCACTCACGCCACATGAAAACTGCCCAATATTTACCAGCCGATACCCTGACCCCTGCACGATCACGAGCAAAATCTCCATCTTACTGTAAACAACGAAGCCTTCTCACAGAAAATTAACATCAACAAAAGGAGCCTTGGCTGCAGCCAGCTATAAACATCCTGCACAAAATGGCTTCCATCTCTCAGAGCCTATTAAACCTGCATTATTTCCTTCTGTCTGGGTTGGTCCAATGTCATCTCCACATCTTGATTAGACAGACTCATCTCCTAATGAATGTAAACATTTGTGGCTCTGCTCATTTAGCTGATCTTAAACATTAATAACAATATTCAGTTTGTATTTAATGTCGCTTTTTTCAGATTCATTGCACAGTGACTTGGGTGTGGCATATATTGCATTTAACTAAAGTGCATTTTGAAATGACAGCTAAATAACAGAGCCTGCATCACCAACCTTTAATGGAAACTTTAGCAGTCCTGCGTTCTCATTGGTATGCTTTAATGAGCCTCATTAGTTTTTGTAACTTCACAACTCCAAAATGCAGACAGTAAAAGCTAATCACAGCAGCCGGGCGGACAGCAAGGAACACTTCTGGAAAGTTTTCAGTTGTCATTGTGCGCAACCGTGGGCGTACCATTCAGATCTGACCTTTTGTTGCAGATGCTTCTGGCATTGTAGTTTTGCATTTGAGTGACACTGAAAGAATTTATGCCTTTGTTCTGCTCGTGAATGTTGTTTTATGTTGCATATGCGCACATATGTGTGGCTGCCTCTGTGCGCTTTGTGCCTGCGGCGCAGAGAAAAAAGTAGCAAAGCCACTAACAAGTTAATAAACTCCAGCTGGGCTTTGTTGTGCTGGAGATACAGCCGAGGACGTTCTCTCAATTTTAACTTGCATGTTTTCTTGTCAAAGTACAACAAAATCCAAAGCTGAAGTTTTCTAGGTTATTGTCTGCTTCATTGTTAGAATATTAAACTTTTTAAAAGAGAAAACAAGTAGAAACCAGTAGCCATGAGCAAATCTGTAGAGAATTGAACTTGCTACTATGTTATTTAGTACAAATGTGTAGATGCTCAGTGGTCGGAGAATGGTAGAATAATGTCTTCATGTTGTATCTGGATGGTTCGTGTACAATAAATATGACTTAGAAAGCTGTAATTAATGTTCTTTGTTTGTTTTTGTCCACCGTCTTTATGATATGAACTAAGAAACCATTGTCAGTATAACCCTTTGCAATTCAGCACAACAGACAAGGACTGCAGGCAGATATGGGTTAACGGCAACATTTTCTTTGATTATGGTGCACAGATAGTATGCTGTATCATTTTATGTATAATTTTTAACACCATATACCAAATAAAATGGAAAATAGTGCCTTATTTTTCTTGTTCCTCTTTTTATTCCCCGTTTTCCATGAATGTTGACCAACTGAAGGTCACTTACCCCCCCATCTGTCACTCCTTGCGCCATCTGCTTAAGATTCATTTATCGCATAGAAGACAATAGGAAACACAGTGAAGTGGTAGGTACATGGATGGTCTCGATCTGCATACCATGAAGGACATAGTCCGCATGTTTTTATATTATAGTCACATCATGGTTTAAAGGTCAGAGATTAGCATGCTAAGCTCATTCTCATCAAATATATACTGGAGCAGATCACCTATAAATCCTCCTGCTAATCAACAGATTAAAATTTATTTACAAGAGTCCCATTAGTTCAACTTTTAACCCTAAAAGCAATTCTTCTCTATTTTCTTACAGTTTTTGTAGCATTGTTTAAAATCAGCTGGAAGTTGTTAGAATGACCTTTCAATATTTTCTCCTATAAATGTGGTTGGCATGGAAATATTATTGATATGTTAGTCGGAAAGGATAACCAGCCTTTTTAACTTTTGTCTGGCACTTAAATGGATTTAAGAACATCCATGTCATCTTCAGTGACTGCAGTATGCATAAAGACAGCACATGGCTGAAACAAAATAAAACGTGTTTGTACGTATACATAGACCAATAAAGTTATTGAAATTGAAACAATGAAAGTGTAAACAAGGATAGTGTTTGCTCGTGTAACCTTAAATGTCCACTGATGAAAGCTTGTGGAGTCTTTAATGCATCATGTTCAGGTTCGTGTGCAGGAAGCGAGTTTCTGAGGTCCAAATGTGTCGCAGTGATGATGCTTTGTAGAGATGTTAGACAAAATGTTACATTTTTTAGAGCCTCAGCAAATCTTTAGAAAAAAAGCTGGGCAAAACATGAAGAATATCTCGTTTTTTTATTAAAATGCTTACAGGCTGTGAGATGATTGTGGTTTCCAGCTAATGGGCCTCAACTGTAGTCGTTTACAGGCGTATTTACAGTTTTTTTTCTGAGATGCTCATTATATCCAAAAATCTTCTACAGTTAGTTTGGAAGTAGTTGGTTTTGCATGCTTTCTTTGTGTATGGATGGGTTCTCTCCAGGATCTTCACTTCCTTCCACAGTCCAAAGACATGCATGTTATGTTCTGTGGTCCCTAAATTCTCCTAAAGAGTGAGTTTTAGTGGTCGCTTGTCTCCCAGTGAAGGCCCAGCGATGGACTGGTGACCGGTACGGTGTGTACTCTGCCTCTTGCCTGATTATTGTTGCAGTCCTTACTAGCTTCCCTCCAACCCTGAATAGTGATATGCAGTATAGAAAATGCATGGATGGAAATTTCTGCTGTTCCTAATGTGAGTTTTTAAGTTTTTTTTTTGCCGTATGAGTTAATGATGATTTTTTTCAGATTTCAAGTTTATGCTCTCAAGCAGAAAAAAGTTACTTTATCCATCATACTTTAACCTGTGAAGTGGCACCATTGAACGTAGGCAGATTATTCACCCCTTAAAGCAGAATTTCGCTATTTTTGGACCTCTGGTCTGTTGTCATCTTTCCTTTCATACATGTGAGTGATGGAAAAAGGAACATTCAAAATCGCTCCAGTATTTAGCCGGGCAGGCAGCTAGTAGCACAGCTAATGAAAAGTATCGGGCAACTCCCTCTGCACCCTAAAAACGTGCTTTTTTTCCACACTTAAAGAAGCTCTGTGCAACATTATCATAGTCATAAAGGAGCTTGGAAGTAATTATTTTGCTTGACTGACCTGTTCTGATGAAAAATCTGACATTTCCTCCTCTATCGGGTCTCCCCCTACCAGAAACGGCGCTTGGTTTGGAGGTCTTGCGATACACGAGACTACCGCTATAAGGCCGGTCGTAAATCCATTTGGACAAATATGCATGTTTACTCTGCAATTCAGTTTTTTCTTTGATAATTACTTATACTACATGGCTTTGAAGCCATCGTGACTTGCCGTAGCCTGTTCAAGACAACCGTAAGATGCCTCTGTTTAGAACATTCTTCTTCGTCTGTCGCCTATTTTCTCTATGGAGCTCCTCCTACAGCTTTGGGGTGCACACTGCATGGTAAACAAACCCAGAGTTGCAGAGATCTGCTTTAATTGCTCTGATAGTCTCAGCAAGGGTCCGACAAAATACTAGAGAGGAGTATTGAACGAAAGTATCTGTAGTACCTGAGGATCCCTATGTTTGGTGTCGGTTAGCGGAATCTCCCTCCGGTGTTTGGACGCAAGTCATCGCACGATTCCGGGATAATCCCGCGAGATTTGACCACAGACAACAGGACGCAGACGCCAAAACCAGATAGCGTTACTGAACAGCTGCAAATGCTGATCTGTGAGTCACAGCACTACAAACAAACACACTAGTATCTAGATCTCAATCTAAACAGATATTTCACTGCTCCCCCAGGCCAGCACACACCTAATATGATTACCACAACCAAAAACATCTGAACAAACAGACCAGGCACTGCGAATAAGGAAGGGTCTATCTTTCATACTTTATCTGATGACTGGCATTTGTCTTTTAGGCTTTGCTATGCTGATGAACACCTGACTTACAAATCCAGTCTGCTTATCCACTGCTAGGTTATGTATTGATGAAATTTACGAATGATTACATCATTAAACATCTAACAATTACCATGAATTTGTCCTAAAATTATGACTTAGGTTGTGTCCGTTAGTATTTCAAAAATGTACCTAATTTATCTCAATGTTACAGGTTTTATTGCAGAATGAAATCAGCAATGGCAGAAAAACTTGATGTTGAAAAAAACTGAAAAAGGATACCGTCATCAAGCCTGTTTTGTATCTCGCCACTTCTTTCCATTTTTCTGTTTGGTTATTCTTGTCATTCTCTTGTATACGGACACTCAAACTCTCCATTAGTGAATCTTTCGAGCAGCTGGAAGGCAGATTTAGTTTTCTTTTTCTTTTTTTGGATTCCCACCCTAACATTTCCCTTGATCCCATTATTTATGCTCAGTTAAGTGGATCCTGATACTAGTTCATATTTACAAGCAAAATATGATCTTATCTAACTTTTTAAATTGGCAGCAAAACAGTAAAAACGTCTGAAACTTTTCCATTGAAGAAAACAAGGAGAATAGAAAAGATTTGATATGATATCGGATGCTGTGTTTGCATCTTTAAGAAGCCATGGCAGGAGTGTTCGTGTTCGTGTGTGTGCGTGTGTGTGTGTGTGCGTGTGTGCGTGTGTGTGTGTGTGTGTGTGTGATGGGGCTAAAAGTGAGTTTACATGTGTTAGCAAGGGGGAGGAAGACATTAATCAAAGCTCATTTCTGCTCTTCTCATATCTCTCCTAACCACACTCATCGAAACACCAGAAACAAATCCACTAAATCCACAGCCAGAGAGAGAGAGAGAAAGAGGGATAGTTAGTGAGAGAGAGAGAGAGTGAGTTTTGGAGTGATAGGAGAGTGAGAGCACACTTTCTATTTATAACCTGTGTGCCCGGAGAGGAGAGAGACTGTTCAAAAGCATGCTCGCTAGCGTTCGGTCTGTTCTGCAGCAAACAGGCTGCAGCTCTGAGGACGCAGTAGCAGAGGTGTACAATACGCACGGATAGTAAACAGTGAGGGGGTGAGTCAGGTCATCTCTGGGAAAATTAATGGCTTTTTGAGAAGCTTATGAAAGAAGGAGCGCAATTGGTCTAGTAATCACTCGCGGGAACTGTGTAGACTTCATCCCCCTCAACGTCCTACACAGACAGAAATGACCTCTCTGCACACTTTGCAGCTAACAGTGTGTGTTTGTGTGCCGCCGGGCTCTCTTCATGTGCTTCAGCAGCAACTCACTGATAATTCATTATCGTTTCTTTTATCACGAAAGGCAAGCCGAGTTTATTTGTAGAAGACATTTCCTGTACAAGACAATCAAGGTGCTTTGCATCAAAGCACCAATTTGCAGTGTTAATATTATTCATCTTATCCAACAATTCCCACTGGGATTCAGTAATTAAACGCAGGAGGACAAAGAATTTAGTGTTTTCAGCGTTTTAATGGTTGCTTAGTGACGTGAACTGGTGGGAAAATGCCTTATGATTAAGACCAAAAGCTCTTGCTCTTTCTTAATTGTTTTCTCTTGTGAAAGTCTTTACTGTAAAAGGTGTTAGTCATCTGTCCTGCCTGCTAGCCTTGAAAGGAACATGGGCCGTGTCTCAATCTGCGCACTTGCACCCTATAGTGCACTTCTTTTGAGTGTAAGTGCCGTTGCTACTTGAATCCAGTGCACTGCAAAGTTCCCGGATTCTGCCCTAAAAATGGTCAAAAATCAAGTGCAGAACGAAGCACACTATGCGCACTAAATTGACGCCATCTTGCTGGTGTAGAGGAAGAGGC
>JAVQJG010277726.1:0-28587 GCA_036024015.1 Craterocephalus amniculus
TATTGTTCTATATACCTTTTTTTTAGATTTTATTTACTTTCTATTTTGTTTGCATATTTCATTTGTTTGACATACACTATTTAAACATTCGTAAAACGAGTCATTTACACATGTGTCACAACTTACCAATAACAGTGGATCCACAAAATCAGAAAACATTTAATTATAAGTATCTAGAAATGAAAAATACAGTATTTCATATTATGAATAGTGTAATTTTCCAAGCTCTAGAAGGACTTTAATTGTACATATTGGACATTTACGCACACACACGTATACGTAATCCTGACCACCTGAACTAAATCCCTTATTAATACAAACCAAAGTCGGATCTATAAAGCAGGAAAGATTTAAGATATAAAACAAGCTATTCCTGTTTTTTATTTCCTGCCCCCTGGTCTGTCGCCAAGTAGGCCTACCCCAAAAGATGTGCATGTGCACCCATTTGAGAAACACTGATCTAGAGTGATCAAACCCATTTGTTTTGGTAGTTTAAGTTTAACAGAGATCATCGAGGTGAATTATGGTTCATGTACTTTTCCACCTGAACAACATCCTCACAGATGTGTTTGTGTTTCGCTTCATCTTTGCTTCCAACCTTTGCTGCTTTGACCTCAGTCCTCCTGTTCCTCCTCCTGATCATCCTGTCCACAGGTTTGCTGGCAGGACGGTGACCAGCGGCAGCTTGGTGCTGGTCACCGTGGCAACCAAAGAGGAGGGCGCCGCTCAGCTGACGGTCAACTGTGAGAAAATGGTGATCGGCACCATGCTGGTGAAGGACATCCTGCAGGCTTTAACACAGTGACGGAGCTGTGACCTACGCCGCCTGACTCCAGCTGCCTCACAGACATCATCGCTGTCCCACTTCCTGTGTTCTCCTGCAGGCCGTATCAGAGGAAGCTTCCAGACTGCTTTGTGTTTAATAACACAAAATGTTCTGAAATTACCACTACAACAATGTCCCGCATCTTCATAGAGCTGATGGGCCACTGGCCATTTGTTTTCAGGAATCTTAAGATTTTTTTTTATTTTTTTTTAATGAAGATCATTTTGATTCATATAATTCATCTAACAAACAACAAGTTTCATGTTGTTAGTTACCAGCTATAAGATTGTTTAAAAATGTGGACGCAGTTGTGAAAATAATACAATATACTCCCTAAAAACAGGTTTGTGCATAAGAAATAATCTAAAGTATATTTAATAGACATCAATGCTGGTTTTTGAACAGCAGTTTGTACTACAGCAGCGTACTACTACTGTGTTGTGTCAGTGCACATGCATGAAAGTAAATATTCTTTGTTTTGGCCTTAAAAAAACATGAACTTGCTGGTTTTGAATATTTGAAATTTAACTTGAAATCTTTGCAAAACACATTGTAATCGACAGTCTAGCAAACAAGTTTAACAGTGGTGTGCGTGATCAAACTCTCCTCATAGGAGGATTACTGAAACACGCCTACAACACCAAAGGAGTTTGTCCACTTTATGCTTTTTGTATTATTTTTTTTTATTTTAGCTATTTTCATGGTACTATTCATTTGGCCTATAGAAAAATTGGCGTTTGACAAATCTGAAAGTTACAGTTATTCCCATTTAGCTCCTGCTGAAAGTAGTTAGCTTAATAACAGCCTTTCTTTTCCAACATTCTGCGTAATCTAAAAATACAATCTAACATGTTAGTGAGTGGTAGACAAAGGCTCATTTAGCCGTTAACTTCTGTTTGGCTCTTTTATGTTGAGCTCTTAGTTTTATCTTACAAATAGTGGCATTAATCTTCTCATTTGACTTTTGACAACATGGAAAAACATTTATGAAAAGTATTGATTTAGAATTATAATGAAGTTGCCTTCACATCAACAGAACAGATCACTGTGGTCTAAATACCGGGAGCCTTTTTTTAGTTCATACATTTCTGTAAGCTTTCTCTTATACGGCCAGTTTATCTTTATGTGATTTTTTATTTGAAAACCAATAGATTCGATTGGACCATATGCTGAAAATAATGTAAAATACAGTATAATCAAGTGATACTTCAAACCCATTTGCAAGGAAAAAACTTTTTCAGGACATTCATAACGTCTTCATTTCAGGTCAGAAGTTACACTGCTTTCTTCTTATGAACCATCATGTGACCAGCAGCTGTACAATTCTGAAATTATTTGTCATTTGTACTGATGAAAAATGTAGCAGACAGGTATACAAGTAAGAAATTACAACAAGGCTAAAGCGGTTGTGAAACATCTTTATTTATGGTTTAAAAGCTGCTTTTTCATCTGCCATTGAACCTCAAACCTCCAGACCCTGCAGCACAATCATGGGGAATGTAAAGATGAAGAAATGATACATTTATCGTAAACATCCGACAAAGAGGAGCCAACTTTCACATAAACCACTGGGGGAAAACAACTCTCGTCTGGTCAAGTCTTTTGATCTGCAGCAGCTTTCAAATATCCAAAATGCAGTTTATCATACCCTGTGTGTGGTGGTGAAATGTAATCCTGAGGTATTACAAGTTTATTTATTGTACAAATAAAAGTGCAAATGAAATGTCTGCGTGCCTTCGTATAATCTGTTGAAGAATGACAAATCAACCACAGCTGTTTAGTTTAATTATTGAAGGAACAGTCATCATTTTAAACTGGCAGGGAAAATGGAAACCTTATGTATTTAACAATCCTTCACCCTTTGTCCACATGCAAAGGCCCTGGCGCTGTTTTAAAGCTCAGAGGGTTCTCACTTCACACACAATTGTTAAGTCATTCAGAGACACCATTATTAAAAACTGTCACAAATATGGCAGCTGTCATGTATGTGGACCCACAGCAAGTAGTTACAAATGGCTTATTTAAGAGAATAAAAAAAAGACCTTTTTTGAAGTCTTTCTGTCCCAATAGAATCAACTTTTAATTACATAAATATTTCTGTCATTGCCCTTTTAATTAGTTATGTGTTGCACCTTTAAATTGTTTTAGCAGATGTTTAGCCAGACATTAACAGAAGGAAATAAACAATCATTTTTAGGGTTCAGGTTAAACTTTATTTGTCCTGATTTTGACCGTAAGCTGCAGACTCAGAGGGGCATTGTATTAATGTTGTCACCCCTTTATTTGCCTGATTATTTAGGTGTCAAATGCTGAAAATGAGTCTCCAGCTCTGACAGTTAGATACAAATAAAACCCATAATGTCATATGTAGTGGATATTACATTTGTACCTCAGTAGGTTTATTTTGCACTGAAGTCCTTTGATGTTTTTGTAGGAATTTCACTTCAACACAGGAACCAAATCCTTTGTGCATCAGCGTTGTTAGTATGAGATATATGACATCAAAACAAGCAGCTCAGATCAACCAAAACCTTGTTTTTATTTAAAGAAAACACTTTTACAAAAACATGATGGGAGCAAAAGTCGATCAATGTAGTTTCAAGTTAAAATAATTGTAAACTGAAATGTGTCATCTTTGGTTTTTCACTGGAATGAGCTGAACCTGTGTGATCCAGTTTGTGCAGCAAAGTGACACGATAGGTTTTCTGAAATCTTTAACTTAATGTGAAGATTTTTTTAAATCAGCACTTTTAATTAAAAAAAATCAGCTGTTTTAGAAAAAGTAAACATTTACTGTTACATGTTTCTAAACTGACATAATTAGACTGGCTTTGCAGGTCAGTGAGGCTTGATAACAATCAGAAAAAAGCTCCTGCAAATGATAGTGTAGAATAGATGATCTGGGTAAAGAGTTACATGAGCTTTTTTTCATTTTAATAACCCAAGATCAGACATGGCACATGGACACATGAAGGATTAATTCACATTGCTTTTGTGTGGCAAAAATATCCAATAACTGAACTCCTCATGAACTCCCCATCTGACTTGCACATCTGCCTCTGACTTCCTGACTCACACGTCTTTGACAGCAAAGAGATCAAAGAATCTTTTTATTTTTTAAATGTTCTTGTTGGCATTTTAACTGAGACAGAGATGACAGGAAGTAACAGAAAAGTCAGAAATTAAAAAGTTCAAAGAACTTTAAATGCCGCCGACCCCTGACCCCTACCATGATGAGGAGATCTAGAGGAAGTTTTCTGATTGTCTGAAATAAATATGCTTGATCAGGTGAGCTCCGTCTGTCTGGTTTGTGGGAGCAGAAGAGCCACCAGTCCTCCGGTCAGCAGCAGGGCTGAAACCACCAGGATGGGAACAGCACAGTTTGTGTCCACCAGCCTTCCAAAGATTATGTTTCCCATGATCGCTGCCACTCGGCCCACTCCCGTAAAGAAACCCAGAGCAGATGACCTGGAAGAAAACAAAGCAGGAGATCAGGCTGTGTGAGCAGATGTGCTTTCACAGACCTCATGTTACGATTCCTAATGATGCATGTTGGTCATTTAGAACAATTCATAAACTGAAATTGTTTTACTTGATGCAACTTTTGGAGATTTACTAAGTATTAAGAGAAGTCACCGTAGCTGGGTGGGATAGAGCTCGGTCCCCACCACATCCAGGGCGTTCCAGGCGATCACAGAAACCCCGCTGAAGACGCAGGACAGGCCGAGACTCTGAGCTTTGGTCTGAACCACGTAGATAAGGAACACGCTCAAACTGGACACCATCAGGCTGCTGGCTGGAGGGCACAGAGACGTTTTCCAGCATTTATTCACGGGGTACCACTATTCATTTTAAAATGAGGGACTGGGACATTCGTTGATGAAAAGCAGAGAGTGGTATTTCAACCGCAAATGTTCATAACTGAATGTAAAGGGGGAGAGTTCAGTGAGGTAAAGGATGCTGCATGGCAGGCAGACTCACAGAGCAAGGCCTTTCCTCCGGTGCTGTCCATCATGAGGATGGTGAAGATGTTGCCGGGCAGGTTTGACGCTGCGATGACAAAACCTTCGATGTACACTGTGGCATAAGAGACGCAAGAAGGTGAGGACGATGAAAGGATGCTTCATACGTTGCATGACACTGAGGTCGCTTCCATTAGGCGGCGATAAACAGAGCTTTTTTAAAACCTTCAGGAGATGTTGGAAAATTGGATATTATTTTGTAGTAACATCACTCCTACACAAAAAACCTTTTTTTTATCTAAAGACAAAATTGGGAATTTGCATTTTTAGTCAATAAAAAGTAACTATAACTCATTCCAACTGGATTACAACAAACGAACTAAACTGATTCAAACTTGTTTACTTTCCCCTCTAAGTGGCTTTTGTTGTAAATCACTGTTGATTAAATAACCACGGTTAGCTGAAGAAAAAAAGAAAGACAACTTGTAAATCTGTAATATTAAATCAGAGGCTGTGGATTAGATGGTGATGGTTGCAATCTCTTCAGTCACATGGAACTTGTTATATTGGAATCTGATACTCAAGACTTGTCGTCTTCTTTCAGTAAAAAGCACTTCAGAGAAAAAGCTGCAGATTGAAATCAGTAGTAGATTTTAAAAGGTCATAAAATCAGTAGAAAAATTAAGTCGCTCTTCTTTATAGAAAACCATCTACAAGTCTGTAATTTACAGAAATCTGATACAAAAAGATGTTTGAAGAACCTCTAAATGTTATTGCCAGATTGTGCAGGTTAAACTAGCAGCTGCTGGACTCAAAAAGGCCAGTTTGACCAGACTAGAAGACGTGCGGGGACCAGAGGTATTGCTATCCAAACAACATAAGACCCAAAGCTGAGATTGGTAAAAACTACATCACGGCTGTCATGAACACAAAGAGTCTGATCCATGCCAAACGTGCATGTGTGAAGCGAGAAGAGAGAGAAAAAGACATATTTCTGGGTACAACCCCTGTTTTAAATCAGTCCAAACTGATCAACGTAATATCCCAACTTTTGAACATCTCACATTGAATACTGAAGACATAAAATATCAGAGCAACATGGTCCATGCTGATGAGCAGCACAGTGTTTGCAAGTTACATCACACATCAACAGCATGGCCACACGCCTGCATATGTTTCAAAATCCCTCCTCCATTCAGGCGCAAAGTCTGGATTTCCAGCTAAATAAGACATATTTAGTTTTCCTTTCAACTGTTGCCCATATTTACAAAGATCTTTTTACCCATTAATTCATTTTGAGTTTCTTTTGTTACAAATGGCAACGATTCTAAATCAGGGTGTGCATTTTATTCCATTGCCCTCCATCCCGTCATGTGACGTCCAATAGCAGCTTTTTAAAAACATTACAGGCCCTCTTCCTCATGAAGACATCCTGAATGAGTAAAACCAGCTCTTTTAATCCTCGCCTCCGGTTCATTTTTGCTGAAAAGTCTTTCATTACCCCAGAAACATACCTGCAGTCTTGACAGGGTAGCAGCTTTGGTTGTTGAGTGGAGATGGGAGGGACACGTTGGCACAGGGCGAGCCGCCATTTTCAATTCGGGCAAATAACTCCGGGAACCACATCCACAGACCGTAGTATCTGCACGCAAGGAGAAAGCAGAAGGGACAGTATGTCATGTTATTCAGCCACAGTGATGAATATCCACACACTAAAGCGTCTCTGAACTTCTGTCCTAAAAAATTAAACTGCAGCCACTGATTGCTCCTAATGCTCCAGATAAAGCCTCATTCTGAGCATTTACACATAAAATCTTTCTGCTGTTTTCTCACCATCTATTAAATCTACAGACAAATAATGAAACTCCACCACATCAGAAGTGTTCAGATATTATTCTTTGCTTCCAGATGTGCGATGCAGCATGGAGAAGACCGAGAGAGGAACCTCAGACACAGAGACGCTGTTTCTCACCCAAAGGAGATGCAGTAGAAGATGACGAGCAGCGTAAAGCTCCTGGTTTTCAGAGGACCACCGAACATCTGCTTGACAGGCACAAAACCCTGCAGATGAAGCAAAGGAAATTATAATTAAAAGCAACAGTAACAAAACAACAATGAGGAAGTTTTTCTTATTGAGGATTTGCCCAGCAAACGCAGAAAATCACGTGCTTTTGTTTTATATCTATTTCATCTGAAGGTTAAACCAATCAGAGTGTTTACAGGGTTTTGGAGCAAAACAATTGTATTTGCAGATTTCCTTTTATGTTTTCATGGCGTATTTAAGGGAATAAAAAAATGTTTTAGGTCTAAACCTGCATCTGAGTGGCAGCAGAAGGACAAATGAAGCACACCTTTTTCAGGATTCTTGTGAGGCATGTTGCTTGTGAACCCCGAGCTGGAATCTCCTCCAGCTCCCCTCTTTGCTTGGAGCTCGAGCACAAGCTGAATTCCTTGAAAAAAAGATTGAGATGAGAGTCGTTCCAACAGCTGCCGATGAAGAGACCACACAAACGGGTGTTCGCACACATAACACAAAGCCCTTCCTGTCGTTTGTCCTCATTTTCAAACTCTGTAAGCAGAGTTTGATTGTTATGATTTTGTTTGTTGTTGTTTTTCATGTATGCAGTGTTTCATCAAGAGGCAAGACAAGGAAACACAAGAGCATTTAAAATAAATTATATAAAATCCCAGTTCCTCCACAGGACCAACCATGATATTTCCCTCCCTTCTTTTTATATTTTCTCTTATTAGGCATCCATGATTATCAGATTTATTTCTAGAAATGTAAATACATAAAAGACAGAAAGAAAATGTTACATACCGGAAAAGTTTTGTCTTTTCCTTTCATGTTCAGATCAAACATCAGCCTGAAGACATCGATTGCTTCTGTCTCCCGACCAGCCTGTTAAAAGGCAAAACACAACAAAACATCTCAAGAGGACTCGGGAGAAAAAGGCTCCCACTAACCATGCAATCTTCTGCCACTTTCAGTACCTCCATGAGGAACTTTGGGCTTTCGGGCATGAAGAGTCTGAAGAGGACAGCTGAGGTGATGCTGGGAACTGAACACAGCACTACAAACACCCTCCAGCTCTGGAAGTCCAGAGCTCCCAAAGAGACATGTGCCCAAGTTCTGGGAATCACCATCCAGGCCAGACCTGCAGACAAGGCAGCATTTTTCATCATTCAGGACTTTTTATTATTACAGTTGATCCTGCATGGGAATTTAGGGTTTTAACTCCACAAATCCTTGGGTTTGTTGTTCATCAAAAACACACAATCCTGGATGTTGAAGGCGGTCAGGAACTTCAAATTCGGATCAATTTCAATTTATATTTCTTTGCATGGACAAAATCATTGAGGCTAAGTGGATTAGATGGTCTGCAATGCCTTCAGTCTGAATCTGGAGGACTTCAGTGGCACATTTGTTTATCTGTCTCGTGCCATTTTCCCTGCCACAATCTTACCATCAAATAAACAGAAATAAGAAAACTTGAAAAACTTCTACAGAATTTTGACTGGTAGCTCTGAAATTAAAGGGGAAGTTCGGTATTTTGCACCCTGCATGAAATATGATCTTTACTCACCCAGACAGTTTTGGTGTAACGTGAACTCCTTCGGGAAAGATTTAGATCCACTCGCGATAAGCGTACATAACAATATAATGAAAGTGAACAGAGCAGGTTCGCACAGCCTCTAAATAAGGCAATTTCTGCCAAACTTCTTTTCACCATTTCAACAATGTTTTGTTATGAATTCTAAGTCCGATTCCTCTGTGAGGTCAATGGCTGTAAATAATGACGGATCACCGCAAAAGCGCAACTCTAAGCCGCATGGAGCTCACAGAGAGATCGGACCAGCGATTCATAACAACACATTGTTGTTTTGTGTCAGAGTTTTGTGGCAGAAATTGCCTTATTTAGAGGCTGTGTGAGCTGGCCCCGTTCACTCCTACTACATTGGATGTACGCTGATCGCGATTGGATCTAAATACTGTATCTACCAAAGAAGTTTGAGTTGCACCAAAACTGTCTGGGTTAGGAAATGATTGTATTTCATGCTAGAAAATAGCACCAGGTTGCAAAATACCGAACTTCCCCTTTAAGATGTTCTGCTTCACTTGATTCGATATGGCTCGGATGGTGAGGATAAAAAAATGAAGATGCTGCTTTCACAAGTGCGCAAGGGTCCTGAAATAATCTAGGAATGTTTGAGAGTGGTGGCATGTGCAGCGACGAATGTTTCTGTCATTTGCACTCGTCCTCTAGATGACACTTCCCACTCATGTGCATGAGTAGCATCAGTCAATGAGACGTGCACAATGAGACGTGCACAAAGAGTGGCTCTGTCCTTTCTGCTGACCTGCATGCTGCTTTCTATTGGCTGCAGCAGACACATACATGCATCTTGTCCTGGATTCTGCTTGCCATAGACAGACGTTCCTATAAAAAACAAACTCCAGACCAAACTGTCCGCATTTTCTCTGGAAAATCCCTTCGTGGTAAAAACAACATAATTGGTGCCACTTTAGAGCCCTGGTGTGAAACATAATTACTGGGAACTGTAATGGTAAATGGTCGTCTTTAATATTCATACATGCTTAATGTTTTTTTCTGCTATGACAAGTCAATGCACCTGCGGTCTGTGACAACAGCTAGCGAGCTGCGATGCGAGCCTGATAAGAAAGCCATCAGAAAAGCATCATTACACATGTAAGGCTAGTCACGTCAGCTCTTTCCCTGCAACCTGATCGTATATTCTTTCCCACCTGCAGCCAAGATGTTCCCTGCCATCCAGAAGGTGGCCAGAGCGCTGATCATCGCGCCTCTCCTCAAGCGAGGCATAAACTCAGAGAAGTAGGAGAAGATGACAGGGATCGACCCGCCGACCCTAGAAGAGCAAAGAAAGGATGCTGTGGTGGCGGTTTCACAAACGCACAAGGAAAACCTTTCAGGAAGTGGTATTAAGTCTCAACTCTGAGCGGTTGGATGAAGGACGCGTCTCGGTGTGTGGGTGTCAAATGTCCACATATAAACATACAGATGTAATAATATAATAATCTGGTGCTGACCCAATGCCGCTGATGAACCGCAGAAGCAGGAAGAGCCAGAACCACGGGGCCAGGCTGGCCAGACCGCCAAACAGCCCGTTGACCGTTAGGGAGACAACCAGGACCCTGCGGCGCCCCCTCTGGTCAGCAAGATATCCCCACATGTAGCCACCCACCATCATTCCTGCAGAAAACAACCGTAAAAAAATATTTAGTTTGTTTTCCCTTAAAACCTTTTTTGTCCTTTCTGGCTGAACCTGTCAACACAGATGTTACAGCATACTTTTCAAACACAGCTGCTTGTTTTTGTAATTAGGACGCATCACAAAACAAAGGCTAAATGTAATTTATTTAAACAGAAAGATGCAAGATTACTAGTTTTCTTTACACATACGCTGAATTTGTCTCTAAATAAGTCTTGTATTTGATTCATGAGCATGCACAGAGGACAGTGGGGGACAGCTGAGAGAAAAAACTACCTCCTAATGGGAAGAAAAACATCAAGCAGAACCGGATTCAAAAACTGTGTGAATTGAGAATAAATACACTCTATATCCACTGTTGTAGATATAAATGTAATAACCTGGTTCTTACACTGGTTCTGTATGTGTTTCATGGATTTTTTTTAAGTGGCAGTGTATTTTAATAAAGGATTACATTCAAACAAGAACAGAGGTTTGGGGGGGAAAAATGCCCCCGCTCTCATTGCCCTCGTCCTTGTATGTGCTGTGCAACATCTATTGCGCAACACTAGTAACAAATCAATGAATGAGGAATAGAAAAGGTGAGTGAGCCTCAGTTTGCTTGTTTAGAGAGAAAATCAGCCTTAGACCCTGAGATTTTAAAATTCTGTAGAGCTGTGAAACTCATGTCTGGGAGAGTGAAGACCACAGAGGTGGTAGTGAATCTGAAAAATAAATATGTGATTATCTGTTGGGTAGTTGTGGTGGAAATAATTTTCTCACCGAGGAAAATGCTGGCGGTGAGTAGACCCATGTCGGAGGAGCTGAGCTGCAGATCGCAGCGTGCCGTCGGCAGGAGAAAGGATACACAAAGAATCTCCACGGCATCGCTGGCATTGGCCCAGCCACACACCACCAGCAGCAGCCAGTGGAACAACCCGAAACCTGTCGGCAAAACAACAAGAAAGACAGACGTTATCCATTAAAGATTTTGAAGGGTTTCGTTTTTTTCCTTCTAATTTCACAATTAGAGGTCATAAGTTTGCATAAGCACCCATATGAGGAGCCTGTAACATCATACACCCAGCTAGGAAGATAAAAAATGAGTTAAAATCAACTGAACAAAGTTGCTTTTCAGGTTTATGAGAATAACAGCAACATGAATACTGCAGATTTACCTGCTTCTTCCACTGCTTCCTCATAAGTAAGTTTTTTTATGTTCCCAACAGCTTCTCCTGGGATTTCTGATGCTCTCCTGTCGAAAATGACTTCCCCTGCGAAGCAGCAACAACACACACAAACATGTGAAGAAACAAAAGCAGAAATTTGGAAAAACATTTTCATCATTCTTCAGAAACCAAACCACAAACATTGAGTAAATCAGTAGACGTTTACAGGCTGTATCTTCCTACATGAAGTGTTTAGCTCAACTTGCTCACAAAACCCTGAGCCCTCACAAACAAGAAGTTAGTTTTCATTCTTTTTACAATGCAATATTTTTGCTGAAAAGAAAGCATTAATATGGAACCATTACTATCTGATACAGAATTTATTGTTTTCAAAAGCAGGAAAAAATATGCATGAACAACATTTAAGCCGGGAAATCCCCCCACCCCCACCACCATTCCCATCATTACAAAAGATTGATTGATTTGCAGCCAGAGGCCTGAACAAACTGATAAAGTAGTGGCTGCTCCAGAGCCTCGAGAGGTTGCATAAAGCAAAATGTTACCCTGCTCCATATGATGACGATCAAGCCATACCCTCTACATAAGACTGTGATTAAGCAACAAGGGGTCCTCAATCAGAGGCTTCTTCAGGATTATCAAAGGAGGTCATTCCTGCTTATAAAAACAGTCTTACACAATGCCATGAGGATTGTTGTCATTATTATTCAGTCATTATTTGTGCTGTAATTATATAATTTACCTTTCAGGGCTTTAATAGTTTTACTAAATTTAAATGAATTGAAAAGGAAAACAGCAAATGATCGCATTTAAGAAGCTAATTTATGGCTCATTATAAAAGTATCAGAGGTCATTCATTGGGGGAGTTATGATAACAAGGTTCATGTTTCAGTTATGTCACGTCTGCATCACGATGAAATCTTATTTTAATTAAAGAAATGCATCAATAAATAATTCACCACAGACTTCCTTTTAATACTTATATTAGCCTGTTTAGATAATCGGCTCCTGTGGCTGTGGAATAATTGATGATGATTATCATCTGAAAATGTCTATAATTAGCAAGATGCCTGGAAAGCATTGACTGTGGAGATAATGGGATGTTCCTAGAAACCTTACTCATTTATTTACTTAAGGACTTAGGATGGGATCACAATAGAAATGATTTAAACCGTATTAATCTTCAACCATCCACTTTAAAGTAATTTCTGATTTTGTATTTGTTTATATATGCAGAACTAAAATAAAGCATTTCTCTCTGAAAGGCAGAGAAGTTAAAATTAAAATTAAAAAAATCGATGTGTTCCTCCAGACACTATACACTCTTGTTATTCAATCTCTTATTTAAGTTGTGATGAAGTTATGGAAAGACACGGTTTACCTTCATCTGAGTCCAACACGCTCGGATCCAGGTGATCTCCGCCGAGGAGAGGCTGTCTCATCTCCACATCTCCGGTGTGCGCGTGACGGGACATTTCTCCACAAATGCAATGAGCTCGCAGAGCTGTGGGCAGGTTTGCCAACTTCACTGCATCGGTCCCATGACTGCCGAGCCTGTCAGCTAGCTAGCGCTGAAGCTAACCTGTCGAGGAGGAGGAGGAGGATCAGGAAGTAAAAGGACAGCGGCGGCTTGCGAGCCCTGAGCGGTGTATCTCCTCTGCTGGTCAATTTGGTTTACTTCACCGCCGAGGTGAACTCCTACCACAGCGTGTCCCGGTGCTTTGGCCTCAGCGGCGGTAGCGTTAGCAGCTAACTCACGTTGACGCGTCTGTCTGTGCGAGTGTGAGAGCAGAGGAGGTAACATTTACCTCCCATTGAGTGAGTGTGTGTGTGTTTCTTTTTTTTCCTTTAAAAAAAAAAGACGGAAGATGGCGACCAGTTCAGAGCGCAGTCCTCCTCCTTTCCCCGATTCAGAGGACCAAGATGTGCTGGAGTCTGAAGAAGTAGAAGGCCGAGACAGTGATGAAGACGACGGGGAGGACCTTTTCATAAGCGCAGTATGTGTCAATGGAGTTTACGCTATTTCCATGCTAGCTACCCCGCCTCTGCTTTGGCTAACTGGTATCAACTCATTGCACAGGAGGGGAACTGCTAGTTGGCTTAGGTCCTCGAGGAAAGCTAACAAGACACTTCGTTTAAAAGTTCTGAGAAGTGATGACAAGCATTTATGAAGTTAAAAGCAGTGGGAACATTAGCAAACACCGTAGGCACGAACTAATCTGTGGTATGTTACACTTGTAGCGTTTAGTGCTGCATAAATGACCAGTGGAGTTTGTGTTCCTGTGTTTTTATCGAGAAACTTGCCTTTTTATCTAATGTCTCTCGACTCCTCCAACACAGCGGGATTTTAAATTATTTTTAAACAAATATAACGATTTTTTTTTCAGCCCAACAAACGCACTAGTTAGTCTTCCTGGAAGTTGCATTGTGCAACCGCACTCGCAGGGATTTGGTTTCCAAACCAGGGCATGCTCAACTTTCCATTTTGTTAATATGTGCATGTTTTTGTGCATCTTACACTCGCACTAAATTTGATTAAGTGTGCACACTTCGTCTGTGCCATGTAGGCAAAGACAGTAACTGTGTAATTAGGTTTTTTTATTTGTTTGTTTTATCGGACTTTCTGTCTTAAAAGTTGGCGTAGTTTGGAGAGTATTTGCATCCTTATTAGAAGGTTAAAATGGAAATTTAGCCTTTTTTTTCTCTCCCAATGAGGATTTACAAGCTGGCTCAGACAGCCTCCTGTCATGTGAGTACGCTGTGGTCACGTGGTCAGAACCCGGATGTTTTCCCGCAGTCAAAGTTCAGAGGAGAGTTTGAAAAGTTGCTGTCTTTAGGTTTTTCAGAGCCCTACTCCCTGCTGCCAAAAAGGACATTAGTCAGCATTTACAGATGTTACAGTTAACATGGCCATCCAGGCAAAGTTCTATGCAAAAATACCCAACCATTAAAGCTTTAAAAAAATATATGAATAGATTTTTCAAAATATGTAGCCTACTTAGTGTTGTTAAACATAATCAGCAACTATGCCCAAAGCATGTTTGCATCTTTATTTCTCATTTTACAAGTTGTGATTGCTGCAGATGAAGTGTTTTAGCTGTCTTCTTTTCTGAGATGGCATCAAAAGCTGCAGCTTCTCAACAAAAACTAAATATTTTGGGAATTATTTCAGAACTGTTGCATTTCTTTGAGTGTATGTTTGCCAACTACATCTCCATTAACCTACTTCTCAGCTTTCCTTTGCTGTTCTTCCCTCATAAAGTCCTTACTCATTGAGTTTGAAGGTATTTCTGATTGGTAGCCTGAAAAGATGTGGAACATTTGTTCCCAACCCTTATCTTGTCCCTAACCCTTTTCCCACGTTAAATAGTTCCTGTGAAGGATCCCTTCAGAGGTTCGGCTCATATCACGTAACCAAAAGTCCTCTAAAATCATGATATGTTAGATTATTTCTTTTTCTCAGCATCCGTAAAGCTGAATATGTAAAGCAGAATATGTTGCACCATTAGTTTAATCAATGTTGTTTGATAAAATTGTTTTACTGTATTCAGATGACAAGTTATGAATGGGAGTAAATGCATAATAATTCTACCCATCGTTTTCTCCAGAGTAATACTCCTCTTACCAAAACGGACACTACAGAAACTCCTGCCAGTCAGTCCAGTGACATCATGAGCGACCTTTTAATCGGGAATCTCAGCAGCCAAACCAGAATCAAAGGAGACGACAAGGTTGTCGGCAAGTCATCGGAAGATTTTGAAGATCTGACAAACAACATATCTGTTACTGCTAAAAGCGCTGTTTCGTCTGAAATCTGTTTCGATGAGCCCTCCAATGATTTTGTGGACATACTGGGAGGTGAAACAGAAGCTCAAAGACAGGAAGATGCTACTGTCAAAGCAGAACTGGATCAAGTTGGAATCACCAATGATGTTACTGAATCGCCCTCTGATGAGAAAACAGGAAGTGCTGATGAACAGGAAACAGCTCCAATTATCGACCTCAGCGCCAACTCGTCCGCCACACAACAGCCTGTTGTTGCGGATCCGCTGGTGGATCTCCTCAGCGATGCTCCATCCATCGCCGCTGATGCCAAAAAACCCAGCGGAGCGGTGCTCGATCTGTTTGAGGACGATGGCAGCGATATTTTCACGGGACCACAGCAAACTAAATCTGCCAACCAGCCTCAGAAAAGCCTCTTCGACGAGCCGGACGAGGATCTGTTCGGCGAGCCGCTGGGAGCCATCGCAAAGAAAAGCGCCAGCAAAGAGCCAAAGGAGAAATCCGCCACAAACAAAGCCGCTGCTGCTGCTGCTGCTGTTTCTACCGAGGGGCCTCTGCAAGACGGGAACCGCACAGAGCCGGCTGACATCTTTACTGAAGAAGCCGTCACCTCAGCGCCACGTACCGCCAACACCAGCAAGACCAACGGAGTCCACTCTGAGGAGGAGTCAGACTTATTCGCTGGTAGTTAAACCACTTTTATTCTCCAGTTACATTTATTTTCTCTGAGCATTTACCCTCATCTCATGGAGTTTTTTTTATTTTTTATCACAAGTTCAGGTTAAGAATTAATCTCTTCACCCAGTAAAGTTGGGATTATTTGAAGGTCGGCCTCGGAGAGCTATGGCCTGCTCTCAGAGTTATGAGTTTGATTGGATTTGTTATTTCAGTTTTTCAGCCTGGATAGGAAGAGATTTATTGGCCTTATTACAGTTTTCTGTTTAGGTGTCTCTCCGTTTGCCAAAGATTTTATCCCCTGTAGATACAGCTGTCTATAGCGTCGTGTAGAAGACATAATCTTTGAAGGATAACAGCAATAAAACCTTGTGTTTAACCAAGGACAGGCCACCATATGAAGTAAATACAGGGAGTTTCATCACACATTATCGCCTTAGTTAGCTTTTCTCTCTCTAACAGAGGCCACAGTGGAGCTTTCCCTTGACAGTCCGCGAAATGAGAGAAAGAAGGAGGCGACGGCCAAACCTTCTGCTGCTGCCCCCGCCGCCCTCTCAGCAGCTGCCAGCCTGGCCAAGCCACAGTCTGCTGCCCCGGAAGAGGTATAAACACACACACACTCATCTAAAGCCAGAGAGAATTTCTCAGTGGGGCTTCAACAAGCTGCATTCAGGGATTTATCGTTTCTGCTGTTTGGTGATGCTGGTGGAGAGTTCAGTGAATCAAATGATCCAGTTTTAACTTCTGGTTCAACATTTGTTTCAGTTGGAAGAGGAAGAGGAGGAGGAACTGGACGACAAATTCGACATCTTTGTCTCGGTGAAAGACCCTGAGAAAATAGGTGAAGCTTCTTTTTTTCTATGCCTAATTGAAGTAAAATGAAGTAATGTGGGTTGTGTGTTGCCTGTAAACATCAAGGAAATAAGATATTTAGTAAAGTTTTTTGTTTTTTTGTCTTCCAGGTGACGGTATGAACGCCTACATGGCCTATAAAGTATCAACACAGGTAAACACCATCTATTATACAAGTATTGCTTTTCTAAATATATAAAATCGTAACCTGTAGGTCATTTGCTCTATTGACTGAATTTCTGGACAGTAACAAGAACCATAAATCAAAACAAGAACCATAAATCTAAGGCAAGGATGACTGCTGAGGGTAAAAAAGAAGCCAGCTAAAGGCAGTAATGATGATGATGCCGTGTATTTATACATGGAGAATAAAGAGAAAAGTGCATGAAATTTCTCAGCTTAAAATAATAACATTTATCTTCATGTCAACACGTAAATCTGCCGTTTCCAGACCACGCTGTCCATGTTCCGAAATAAGACTTTTACCGTGAGGCGACGCTTCAGCGACTTCCTCGGCCTTTATGAGAAGCTTTCTGAAAAACATGGACCAAATGGATTCATTGTGCCTCCACCTCC
Organism: Craterocephalus amniculus; assembly: GCA_036024015.1. NCBI lineage: Eukaryota > Metazoa > Chordata > Actinopteri > Atheriniformes > Atherinidae > Craterocephalus > Craterocephalus amniculus. Next base: position 17,094 of record JAVQJG010277726.1, read on the forward strand.
AGAGAAGAGCCTCCTGGGTAAAGCCGACCCCTCTCCTCTCGTCTGCTTTTTATCCGTTTTACTTTTCAAATGTGAGTTTTTGCGATCGCCCGTCAGAATAAAAGCTATCCTACACAGGGATGACGAAGGTGAAGGTGGGAAAGGAAGATTCCTCATCTGCAGACTTTGTGGAGAGAAGAAGAGGCGCTTTGGAGAGGTAAGAGAGGGAGTGCATGGATAACACAAGTTTTCATCACAAGACATCAACAAGCTTGAAAAAAACCAAGAGTTCTCCTAAAATCAGGTTTTCATCCCAATAAGTCATAGTACAATGTCATCGTCTGTCATGTTTTCACAGATATCTCCAGAGGGTGGTGAATCACCCGTCGCTTCTCCAAGACCCCGATGTCAGAGAGTTCCTAGAGAAAGAGGATGTAAGCCACTTTTATTCAGATAAACTGATAAAATCAGGTTGTTGGCATTCAGGTTGGAAGGACACAGTCAGTGTGAAACTTCAGATAATCCCTCTGTGTTTAAGGTCTTACTCCATGGTTATTTTCTTTTTATGATGACGATGATATCCGTGTCTTTAGTTGCCCAGAGCAGTGAGCACCCAGGCTCTGAGCGGCGCCGGCTTCCTCAAAATGCTCAACAAGGCGACGGATGCCGTCAGTAAAATGACCATCAAGATGAACGAGTCAGACGTGGTGAGTTCACTGTGTTGGGTTTTCAACCCCAAAGTTGAATAGAAATTAAGGCTGAAGCAAAACTGAGTTTTATACATTTAATACAGTGTAAGGTTGGTTTATATCTTTCACTGTTGAGGCGTCTAACTCAGTTTTTATTAATATTATAGACCAGAATGTTTGACGCTCTCTTTGAAATGAATATTTAACTCTGCTGGGGTGGACAAGATCTGAACTGATATCTGTCGTAACTTGATCCAGTGTCGGTGTTTTAAAGATGACAGATGCTGGTCTTTTTACATCCTAACAGATTCAAATCACACTGATATAATAGAAATGAGCAGACTCTGCTGGAAATTATGTCCCAGTCTGATGCAGATTACATTCTTTCACAGGCTGAAACTGTATATGTGTGTTGTTTTGGTAGCAGATTTTGTACTTTGTTGCTGGTTTAACCTTGGAGGAGGTTTGCAGAATGGGACTGTTGTTGCTGGAGCATTGGAGGGATTTAAACCCACCTGGGTGTGTTTTTGCTGCAGTGGTTCGAGGAGAAGCTGCAGGAGGTGGAGTCTGCAGACCAGCAGTTCAGGAAGCTCCACGCGCTGGTCGAATCACTGGTCGTTCACAGAAAAGGTTTGTTCTTTTTTCTTCTGCTGTCACATATCACTTCTTCACTGTCAGCTGATTGTGGATATATTTGATGAATTTGACGCAATTCTATTCATTACTACCATTTTTTTCCTGGTAAATGTTCAGTGATGTCCTTCTCCTGATTTTATATGATTCCAAAACCAAGACTCACCTCTTAACTTAAGAATATTGTAAACAAACACATAAACAAAAAAAAACAACAATCAGATACTTTAATTCTTACTTTCCTACAGGATCAAATATCTACTTAAATGATTTTATCTGCTTCTTCCAGAGTTGTCTCTGAACACAGCCAGCTTTGCCAAAAGCGCGGCCATGCTGGGCAGCGCAGAGGACAACACGGCTCTGTCCCGCGCGCTCTCCCAGCTGGCCGAGGTGGAGGACAAGATGGAGCAGTTGCACCAGGACCAAGCTGCACACGACACCTTCAGCTTCGCAGAAATGATAGCAGATTACATCCGCCTGCTGGGAGCCGTCAGGGTACGCAGATCGTTTGTTAAGCTAGTTATTGAATGTCAGAGCAGCTCTTCTCCGTAGCGGACAAACGTGGGCTACTTCCCGCAGCGATGCAAAGTGCCTGTCGGCCGTTGTTCTGGGAAGAAGCTGCAGCTGCAGGCTGTAAAACCAGTAGGCAAATATAAACATGAACATGGCTGTCTGTGTGTGCATGTGTGTACTGCAGGGGTCTTTTGATCACCGGATGAAGGCGTGGCAGCGCTGGCAGGACGCTCAGTCTATGCTGCAGAAGAAGAGGGAGACCGAGGCCAAGCTGCTCTGGGCCAACAAGCCGGATAAGCTGCAACTGGCCAAAGAGGAGATCGCTGAGGTACGACACAGCCGGAAACGACACAGAAAATAACCGTCGTCTCAATGCATCTTTTCTTCTTCGTGCTGCGGTTTCAGTTAACTGTGATGGTTTTTTCTGGTTTGAAACTTCATGATTTTACTCCACTTCTGTTTTCAGTGGGAGACCAAAGTGACTCAGTACGAGAGAGAGTTTGAGAGGGTTTCTGCTACAGTGCGCAAGGAGGTGGTCCGCTTCGAGGTACTGATCTTCATCCTTGTTGGATCAGCAGGTACTGAGCTGCTGAAAATGAACTCTTCTTTAAAAAAAAATCTCTCTTACAGAAAGAAAAAACCAAGAATTTCAAAAGACAGATAATCAAGTACTTGGAGTCCGCGCTTCAGTCTCAGCAACAGGTGAGTACTTTCACGTCAGACAGAAATACTCATAAGTTGCACAGTTACAATTAGTCACACTGATCAAGAGCCCAAATAAAAACTGTCTAAATCCCCAGAGTCCTATTGACAAAAAGGTTAAACACTAATTAAAAACAGAATGAAATTATTGAAGTAATTAGCAAATAAGACATAAATAGCTCTATTTTACTGGCTGGTCCAGGGTTTGCTAGCAGATGGATAACACTGCATCATGAGTTTTAAGATGCTGTTTTAAACAACAGCTGCTGTTTGTAAAGCTGATATCTTTATAGCATGTCTGAATTAACATCAGAATAAGATTTTTTTATGTGTGACTTTTCCAGACTTCTTCAGTATTTAGTTTTTTACCCATCTAGCTGCTATCTGTTCTAAAAACCTCACCTGTTTTTTGTTTTTTTTCTCCAGCTGATAAAGTATTGGGAGGCTTTCTTACCGGAAGCTAAAGCAATCGCCTAAATCCTCGAGCGCCGGCCTTATGGACGACAAAACAGGCTGCCTTCTTCTTAAACACTTACCTCTTTTGCCTTTTAAACCAAGGAAATCGTGTGCATTGAAAAGGGAGATACAATCAACCTCTTTTTTTTTTTTCTTCTTTTTTTTGTAATCACCTTTAACATATAGCTCTGTATTCTATTGTATCAATAATTGTATATTTTCATTTACCTTTCCACAGATATTTTCTTATTAGAGTAAGCAGAGTTTGCGTATGCAAAGCTATGGACGATTGGAAAAAAAGGAAAAGTGCAGGTGGATAATTGCCTTTATTTTCACGAGAGAGGGGAAATGAACCGAGTAGGATGCTCTCAGGATTTTCTCCCTTGCGTGATCGGGAGTTCTTCACATCAGCGGTTGTTGGTTGTTTACGACGCGGCCGCTCTCTAGAGATGTTTCCACAGACCCAGATGAGGAAGGTGGCCAAGAGTCTCCCTCACTTTTCCTTATTATTAATGAGTCAAAGGGATTAAAATAGCAGTTAAACTTTTCTGAGCACTTCCACCAGCTGGTTTTATCCTGCTTTCTTCTTTCTATTCAGAATTAAAGTAGTGTGATGTTGAGGGGGTGGGTGTTGAGCTTGATGAGGGACTTTAGAGGGATTTCCAGGGTCAGCGGGCTTTATGGGGCTTGTACCCAGAGTTAAACTCTTGATTTTCAGTCATCATGCAAACCTTTTGTCTGTGCCTTGAAGAAAGCGTTTGGGAGCAGTTTGCATTCAGGCTTGAGCAGTGCAGAGGCTCTTTATTTCGTTTCATCAGCCACGCTAACATCTGCCATGCTTGTGTTTTCACTTTTAAAGCTCTTTCTTTCCTTAAACTCGCTCTTCCCACCATCAGGCAGCCTTGCATGAAGATGTGCTGCACAGCTGAACAGGACGTCATGTCGGAACCTGTTTTCATTTATGAAAATTGTGTTATTGTTGTGTAAATAATGCTGTGCAGTCAATGTTAGCAGCTCTACCATCAGCAGAGGAAAAAATCCAGTAAAAGCTGGCAGCTTTGTGAGGATTAACCATTTCTAGCAGGTTTCAGCTTTACGGTCTAGACCTGAGATGAAAGCTGTCTGCAGCAGGTAACAGTTGCTTCACTTGTGGGTTTGTCTCCCAAATAGGCAGTCAGGCTAAAAGTCTGAAGATACTAATGTTTGATGGTAACTCTTTTTTTTTTCACTTTTGAAAGTAAAAAAAAAATCCCTACCTTTTGTTCAGTCTTGATTGCAATTCATAGTCCATTTTGATGGAAGGTAAATGCTGCTAGATGCAGCAGTGCGCATGCGAACTAAAGAAGGAGCGAGGACAGCTGCCTGCTGCTGTATTTGCTCCCACATCATCCCTCTGGTTCACATTAAAGTTTACATTACTGCTGACAATGTTTTTTTTATTCTGCAGCTAAAATAAGAGCCTTGTCCCTGTTCTTTGGCTGATGGACCAGATCGTAGACTACATGCAGATGGAAACCCTCTACACAGAAACAGCTCATGATATTGGGGTTTAGGGTTCATGATGATAATAATAATGTAACAAGTCTTTAAAACAGATGTTTTCCATATTTTCCGAAGAAGAATGAAGGTTTCTGTGCTGTCTAAGGGATGAATGCCTCGAATGCTTTTTCCATTTTTGCCTGCTTTTAATACGGATCTGGTCTAAGCTGGTATAGATGCCCAAAATAAAGCTCTTGACTTTTGAAATTGAGTTTCAGTGTTGTCCTGTGATAGTTATCCTCCCTTGATGGTTGCATCCTTTACAGATGTTGGTGCACAGTGCTGTCCATCGCATGCCAATTCATTTTCAGTTTGCACATTTTCATGAGCACATTGTTGTGGAAACAGTTTGTGAATTTGACACGTAGGGAGAAAATGTGACACCTTGGAGAATAAGATCCCAGATGAGAAACAGCCGTCAGCTTCAGATTCTTGGCTTTGAGAATGTTACGAGGAAAGAAATTCATTGAACACATTTGTTAGACCTCTAAGACGAAGGTTGATCTTTGTTTACACAAAGTGAATGTTTGGGATTTTTACCTAAATGATCAAATAGATGATTGAGTCCTAATTGTTTCACTGGGAAACAGGATTACGTGATTTCCAGTAAATGGGTAGCCGGCTAAAAAGCTTCTCATCTGTTTCCATGATGCATACTTGAGCTTGAAGCCGTACAATAAACAGCAACAGGAGGATATGATGCAAATTGCGAAGGTGTTTGTCCTTTAACTCGCGCCCCCCCGCCGCTCCTGATTGGATTCATAAATGTTTTAACCGCTGTTTCAGCATCACATTATTAAAGTTGAATGTTTGTGCAGCCTCATGTGCAGTTTGTCTCCACTTGTCAACGTGCAGAGCAATGTCAGCAATTTTCACTGTGTCATAGATTTCTTTTAAAACAAATCAATAAAAGTTGCACTGTTTACACCTGGAAATTTCTTAAAGATTCGACTTGTCTCTTTTTTTTGCTTGGGAAGTTTTCTCACACTCACTGTGGTTAAGAGGCTTGATGGTTATAAATGTAAAGAAAAAAATGTTTATTTTGAGCAGTTAATTCAGTCTACCTGACCTTCAGCTGCATCAACCTCAAGAATAATTTATTGTCTTTATGCAGCATAATGATTGAAACTGATAAATCAGTTGGGGATCTAAGAAAGAAGATTGTGACTCAGTTATGTTTTATGGTGGGCTAATCCTAATCCACTTCCCCACAATGCTGCCTGGTTGTCCTAACATGCTCTCTACTAAAAGAGACTTGATCACCTACACAAACTTCAGGTACCTTCCAGGCAAAGCCTTGAATAAAGACATCCTCTTTAAAACAGCTTAAAGTCTACTTAGTGTTTTAAAACTGATTTATCATAAATCATCTTATAAACATAAGTTACCCCTGACATGTTGTCAAGTTTAACTGTCAAGCATTGAGACATAGTCACACAAAACAAAGAAGGTAGCCTGAATAGAAGTTTACAGGTAGATTTATGAGCAGATTACAAAATACAGCATATAAACTGAGCTTCTGTCCATTAGTTTTGGAAAGAAAAACAATGTGTTAATGTTGTTTTGAGAAAGAAAAGATTGATAAATTTGTGTGAATTTAATGTTTCTTTTTTTTGTGTGTGCATTTTTTCTTTTTGAAAAATAAAAATTGAAAAAACTAATTGAGAAAGTTTTGTGAGCAGTTGTCTCTTTTTCCAGTAAGGTTGTGAGTAATGCAATGTTGTCTGCACACTGACCAGAAAAGGGTCAGTGATTGACAGGGTGGGGAGGGAGCAGGTGTGTGAAGGGCTCCTTCTCAAATCTGCAGCCAGGCTTTGTTGTCCTCAGCCAGAGCCTGCTAAGGGCCCCAGTCACCACTAGGGGACCCCCAAGAGTAATTCATTAAAAAAAATTTTTTTACTTCTTTCGTTTATTCTGTATATTATTAATAGATTTATGGTGCATGAGTTATGGTTCAAAGACTGTTGTGAGAGACTTGATCCCAATAATCCACCATCAGTATAATTTATAGAAGAGTAACCTGAAAAGGTCAGTCTCTCTTTGAATCAACATCAGTCCAAACTAACAAAGTTTGGTCGAGGGAAAGACAGGAAAGCAGGAGGTTGTCAATGTGAAGGCAGAGAAATAGAACCAAGGCGCAATGCTGAGGCAGAAGGTCATGATGCAGAGAATAAAGTGAGTTTCAGTGACTGGGGGCCGACGCTGGATCGCTGAACAAATGGCAACAGATGATCTGCAGGAGGGACAAGAGGAAGAACAGGTGAGTAGCATCAGTGAGATGATTCCAAGCCACAGGTAGGCCTCTACAGTCTGGGACTGAAGAGGACACTGCTGGTCCCCACATGGCAAGATTATCAGAAAATTCCTCCAGAGGATGAAGGGACCCGCCTGCTTCTTGACCTAAACCCTGATGAACATCTGTTGGATTAGCAGCGTGGAACCAAGCTGGAGACCAGCAAGCAGGGCAGGATGTTGAGGTTTGTTCTTCCATATGACACTGATTCCCTGTTTGTTAAAGAAATGGCAATAGGCAACATGTCTTGTTTCTTTAGACTTCATCATCCAGTACAAAAAACGAGTTTTGCTGGTGACCTCTCTGTAGAGTCTCATCATTGTCTGATATAAGACCCACCACGGTGGTGTCATCTGCAAACTTCACCACCATGTTTATAGAATGAACAGCAGAGCAGTCATGTGTGATGATAAGGGTAAAAGTGCCGGGCTGAGCACACATCCCTGTGGTGCGCCTGTGCTCAGGATCAGTGTGGATCATGTGCAGTCCCCAACTCAGCAAGTGTCTGATCCAGAAGCACAGAGGGGAGACAGTCCAAGGCTGTGGAATTTCAATGTCAGCTTGTCTGGGTTCACAGTATTGAAAGCTGAACTGAAAGACTTAAAAAGTGTAATTCATGATTAATGATTGATTGATTTCAAAATAATTGATAACATTAATTATTTAACAAAAGGATATTGATTTACTGATTATGATTAATGGTCCCAGATGTGTTGAGGCTCTCCATTTATCTACCTACCTACCTACTTACCTACCTACCTACCTACCTATACTGTATATCTATCTATCTATTGAGGCTCTCCATATATCTACCTACCTACCTACTTACCTACCTACCTATATATCTATCTATCTATTGAGGCTCTCCATATATCTATCCACCTACCTACCTACCTACCTACCTACATACCTACCTACCTATATATCTATCTATCTATATATCCATCTGTGTGTGTGTAGATGTGTGTGTACACTGGAACCAGGTGGATCCATCTTTTGACTTCATCACATAATTCACAAACAAAGAGAAACCACAGAACGTCAGAAATCCTTGGTGAGACTGCTTTCTAAGCATAGGGTGAAAGAGGTGGTCTGGGAAGGGTTTCAGTTCACTTCACCACCACATTTCATGAAGATTTCTCTGTCCAGACTTTCTATCCAGACTGTTTAATAGAAATGTGAAAGAAGACAAAGGAGAGCTGTTCTTTCTGTAAGGACACATATGAACATGTTATTAAAACTTTCTCAAGAGAACATGAAAGAACTCCACTCATGATAAGAAATTCTCATGCCACCTTTTCTACCACACACCAACACAGGGTTCTTGCAGATCCTTAAAAAGCCTTAAAAGGCATTGAATTCATAAATGTAAAAATAAGGCCTTAATTGGCATTAAAATGTCTTAAATCAATGGTTCAAAAGTCTTAAAAATGTTAACATGTTATTAGTGGGATTTTATAATTGTAGTCTCAAATTTCAGGATCACGTCTAGACAAGATATTTCTACCAATTGTGTTAACTGAGGATTCATCATCCTTTTATGTGATGTTTTCCATGTCTTCAACTCTGGAAAGGTTTTGGTTTTTACTGGACCAAAAAGTGGAACCCTGGAACCCTGGAACAGCAGTTCATTAAGCAGCTGACCTGGATTCCAGGGTTGCTATGGTTCTTTCTCAGGTGCATCATTTCCAATATAAACAAGGTTCTTACTGATAAAATAAATTTTCTGAAAATTCTAATTTTTATCTCAGCAAGTCCTCTTTGAAGACTAGTTGTGTGTTCTTGAGAGCCTCTCAAGACAAAAAGTAAAGCGTCCAACATGGAAAATGTAAGATATCAGCAAATTGTATTTCTGTGTATCAGAATTTAAGACTTTTAACATCTTGTTATAAGGGTATCATAGTAGAGGAAGTCTGAGCTAACCTATTTTAAGGAAATAATGTGGATTTGAAAACTAACCTTTGCCTGTCGGTGTGTAAACGTTTAGTATATTTCAACGTAAAATACTTTTTTTAAGTGGTTCAGTGTAAAACTGAGTTGTGGTATGTTTGGGAAAACATAACTATTTTGTTTTGTTGTATCAATTATTCTATTTGATAAAAAACTGTTTTTAATGTAAAAATCATAAAGTGAATTTTAGAGGATGCTATGAAGACAGTGTTTTCATTCATGAACAATATTCTGTTTCTCAAACACATCTGAGTATTTAGATAAGTGCTGAATAATAAATAAATGCACTGAATTATGGATGATGACAGAAATCAGACTACTGATTGACAGAAAACATTCAATAAATCTGTGTGTACGCACACATCTAACATGTCTGTTATCCAGAGAGGAGCAGTGAGGATTTATTTTTCATACAGTATACAGTATTAAAAAAACAAAACTGTCTTAGGCTGATTACTTTTTAATGACATGAACTTGACTTTTTTCTGCATAATCTCATTTTAAGAATGATGATTTAAAATGTTTTTTCTTTAGAAATGTTGCAATATAAACTTAACCAATTAACTTTGAGGCTTTAAAATGTTTTCAGGCTTCTTTCATTCATTTAGAAGGTCACTTATCAGTAGGACTGTGTGAATGTTGCCGTCTCTGCTGTTAATGTGCGGTGTGTGTCTAATGTGTGTGTTACAGAACGTGTGGTGTTCCTGCGTGTCTGGCAGTGGGTGCGACTGTCTGAACTGCAGGGAGGTCCAGGTACGTCAGACATTTCTCTGCCACAGAAGTGGGATCTGATCTCTGCTCTGTGGGACACATTAAAGGAGCAGTGCAGTAAAATTCTTCATGTCTTCCAGGATTTGTTCGCAGAGCCTCCTTCTTCTCCCCCTCTTCTCCTTTCCCGTCTCCTTATCCCCTCTCCTCCTCCTGTCGGTCCCTTTCTCACTGGTCCCCTCGATCCTCCTTCTACTCCTCCACCTCCGCCTCCTTCTGCCCGCTGTCCCCTTTGTTCTCCTTTTCGGCCATCTACTCTCCCTACCCTCTACGATTTTACCACTCTTCTTCCCCCTCCTTCCCCATCTCTTTTCTCAGTTGTCTCTCCTCTCCCCCCTCTCTCCCCTGTTCCTCTCTCTCCTCCTTCCCCTCTTCTCTCTAGTCCCTGTCCCCCTTCCTCTCCTCCCTCTCCTCCACTTCTTCTCTTTACTACCTACCCCCTTCCTCCTTATCCTCCTTCCCCTCTCCCCTCTCACCTCTCTGCTTCTCCTCCCCGTCTCCCCTCTAGTCCCTCTCCTCCTCCTTCTTTTTCTCTTCCTCCACCATCTACCCTTCATCCATCTTTTTATCTTTGTCCATCTACCCTTCCTCTGACTCTTTCCCATCCTCCTCCTCCTCCTGGGCTCCCTGCGGTGTGGGGACCGGTCCCCCTCGCCCCCGTGGCCCTGCAGCCGGTTCATCTGGCTGGTCAGGTAGGTGCTGAGAGTCAGAGGGAACAGACAGATGTTCACTCTGCTCCATCCATAGATGTTGATCAGTGATGAAGATTTCACAGAAATTCAGGATAAATTTGGGATATATTCAGGATACATTAAAGAGAAATTCAGGATAAATTCAGGATAAATTCCGGATAAATTCAAGATAAATTCAGGGTAAACTCAGGATAAATTCGGGATACATTCAAGATAAATTCAAGATAAATTCAGGATAAATTCAAGATAAATTCGGGATAAATTCAAGACAAATTCAAGATAAATTCAGGATAAATGCAGGATAAATTCAGGATAAATTCCAGATAAATTCTGGAAAATTCCAGATAAATTTTAGATAAATTTAAGATAAATTCAGGGTAAATTCAAGATAAATTCAGGATAAATTCCAGATAAATTCTGGAAAATTCCAGATAAATTTTAGATAAATTCAAGATAAATTCAGGGTAAATTCAAGATAAAGTCAGGATAAATTCAAGATAAATGTAGGATAAATTCAAGATAAATTCAGGATAAATTCATAACAAAGGGGTTTTAAATGAATGAACAATACTGATAGTCAGTTTATTTCTGAGCAGATGTGACAGTGAGCAGGTGAACATGTCTCCTGTTCGCCAACTCTTTACTATGGAGTAATATGTTTATGTGTGGTACAGCAGCTTGTTTTTTCACACCTGTTCTGTGTGTGTGTGTGCGTGTACAGGTGACCTTTCTGCCGCTGTGTTCTGGCCCCTGTTGGCTTCCTGTAAGTAAAAGAGGAATCCTAATCAGTGTTTAGCCTGAACAGCTAGGCCGCCGTCTGTTTGTCCACACTGTCTTCCTGTGGTAAAAGTGTGCGTGTGTGTGTTTCTGCAGGAGGCCGGTGTGTCCCCCCCGCCCCGCTGCACCTGCACAGAGCCCCTCCTGCTCACGGTGAGTTTCGCTCCTGCTCCGTGTCAGTGGATCAGGGTTCGGACTTTTCTCCCAATGTTTCTGTCTTAAATTGTGTCTGACACCACGTGCAAGCTGTGGTCTGATTGGTTTACATGTTCTGTGGCTGCAGGAAGCGGACACGGGACGACGGCGGCGAGGAGCCCGACGCCAAGAGGCTCGGTTAGAGTTAAACGTCCATGCAGAAGCTGCTTCTGTTATTTAGGTTATCTCAGAGACTGATGCTGCGTGTGTGTGTGTGTGTGTGTGTGTGTGTGTGTGTGTGTGTGTGTGTGTGTGTGTGTGTGTGTGTTTCAGAGTCTGTCACTCCGGGTTTTAGGGGTTCCCCCTCA
>JAVQJG010277761.1:0-10105 GCA_036024015.1 Craterocephalus amniculus
CACAATAACACTCCCTTATTTTACTATTAAATGCCATAATATATATTTGCCTTTTATTTATAAAAATGGTATTTATTTCAAAGTCTTATTTATATTTATTCAATTTTGAATATTTTGGGTCTTTATAACCATGAAGGCCTGTTCTTGTGTGTTTTTGTTTTTTTGTTTTTTTTTACTATTCAGGATCGTTTCATTTTCAAGTTTTTCTTTTTAAGTATTTTTCTTATACATGGTAGATATACAAAAAAAAAATTTCTTTTGTTCCCAGCATTTAGTTAAAGGGACAAATAAACACTTCAGATAAAAAAAAACGGACTTTTCTCCCCAGTTTTTCTTTTGGTTAAAAATAAAGGGGTTAAAAACAAAAGCAATGATTGCTGTTTGCATGGATGATGGCTAATTAAAGCAAAAACAACAAAAAAAATTGTAGCTTGTTTCTTCTACTCAAGCGAACAATAAACAGATATACTACAAATATTTACTTGTGAACAGAGTCACAAGAAGAGTTTCATATTGATTATGTGATTGATGACATTAGAAAATCTAAAAAAAATAAAGACTAAATAAAAAAAAACATTTGTTAAAACTTATTGAAGGTGAGTCATCCAAGTAGAGTATGAAACTGGATGTAGGCTCTTGAGAACACAAAGAGATGTCTATTAAACCTCTGTCAGTTAGCAGAGAGGACACAAAGAGACCCCACAGTTCACATGAGGACTTTTTTAGGTGTGATTTATGGAGCGACTTTGATTGAGGTGGCAGGATTTATGGTCAAACCTGCTCACAGCAATTACTTCCCAAACACTAATGCAACTGAAAACTCCTCTTTGATAGATCTGGTTATTAATGCAAGTACACAGGTATGCAACCAATAAGGGCTCACCAGAAAGGTTAGATTTATCATGGTGACATTTTGTGTGTATTATGCACCTGCATTCTCCCGCTGTGTCCAACGGACAGGCAAATGAGGCACAAAGCGATACCCTCAAACCCTCAAAGCATTGAATTACAAGTAAACGACATTTCTACCTTGGGCACATAGATTTGTCATGGTAACTTCTATTTTATTATTATTGTTTATTATACTGTGACATTATCTTCCAACAAAGTTTGATTTCCAAAAGAAATAATAAAAATATGTTTGTCAAAAGACTCAAAACAACAACAAAAAGCAGCAAATGTTCTCTACTTATTCTGAAGAGTTGCCAAGAAAAGTCTGAATGAAATAACAATTTCTCCATATAACTAAATGCTGTCTGAAATTAAATCGTATCAGTTTGTGCCTCAGACATCAGAGTGCTATCATGCACTTGGTTGTCACATCATTTATACAAACAGTTTGAGTGTGCCTTAAAAAAGTATTCTTTGTGTCTGACTGGTGTCAAGTTCTTTGCAAAAAGATAGAACTCACACAGCAATCGTATCAAAGACATAAATGAGGAGTTCAGAGGTACTATTTATGTTCACGGAAGAGTAAGAAAAGACTGGCAGCAAATCTTAAAAAGCACATAAAGTATTGAATTATCCCAAAATTTGCACATTATGTCTCAGATTACACGATCACGTCAAAAGAGATTAATGTCTTTGCAGTCCTATTTTTATTCAAAAACAGTTTCCAGGGAAACCGGGCGCAAAGATGCTGTGACACTCACTTTCAAGCACCCTAAATGGATACTAGTTTGAATCCATGTGGTGAGCTACAGCCAGCGGGTGGAGAAGAATTCTCGTTTCCTTCACTTTCTCCTGCATCCAACACCTTGGGGGGGATGTTTTAATGGAATATAGGAGATGAAGATTCCTGGGTGGTGCTGCATGATAATCTAGACTCTTTGGAGCTCCTTGTGTGTTGACTGTGAATGCAAGGTGAAGAGGAAGCACCTGAATCCCAAACTCCTAGCATTAATTTGTTGAACTCACATGAAGATGTGCTGCACATTTCAAAAGTCTGAAGTAAGTTGTCATCCCTTATGTACAACTGGACCCTGAGATTAGTATCTGATGACTGATTTTTGATTCTTCCCAAACGCTTTATTAAATAAATGCTACTCTGCTACTGTACCAACAATCAATAGAGCAGTAAAGAAAATAAAAGAAAAGAACAGCAAAATCTTCAATGAAACATTGTCAAAACCGGAGAAGAAAACTCAGCGTGCCTCACCTTCACCAGATGTCTTTAATGTTTGATATGACAAGCTGAGATACCTCCTGAGCCAGTGTGTGAGATGATTATTCTCAAGAGACAAATCATTTTCTACTCCCCAATGAACTGGACCATACAGGCAGAGTCATTTTTGCTGATACACTCACATAAAAAAATGACAAATCCAAGTGCAATCATGTTATGTATAAGGGAAGGACTAAAAGAAAAATTTAAGAAGGTTGAAGTTAAGTGCGACGCCACCGACAGCTGTAATTCTGAGTTCCGTTGACTGAGGAAAAACACTTGTGAAATGAGCGGGCAGGCAGCGTTAAAGCAGATAGAGACGGGGCGGAGTCGGTGTTGCAGGTGAGAACCAAAGCATGCAATAAAGATTAGGGAGGCAGGATGAATCATGAAACTACAAAGGTATGAGCCACAGGGATCTGACAGATCTACTGCTTCCTGGGGCTTGGCCGCTCCATTGCAGAGCCAGCTGCATTAAAATCTTAGGGACGAGGGATTTTTTTTTTTCTATTGCCCCTGCTCACAACCGACTGTATTGACTGTTTGGCAGGAAACAGGTTGAGCTGAGAAGGTGCTTGACCCTGAGAGTACGTTTTCATTATTTAGAGCTGTTTGTGCAGCAGTGTCAACATTTCAGAGAAGAACAGCGCAGACAGAGAAAGACTGTGCAGCTGTGTATGTAACATATGTAAATGCACCAGAATTGTTAGAATTTAGTGCACTTTTTTTTAAATGCCACACTCGCCAACACTTGAAATGCTAACATGGCCCTCTGCCTCCTTTCTCGAACTTGCTTTGTCACAATTGTTATTGCATAAGACAGAGTTTACAGAGTTACATTCTCATCCCTTCATTCTGTTTGATTGAATAAGCATTCCCAAACAAACAAACAAACAATAACCATTCATTTCTTACTGTATGTTTCATTTTTCGCTCCTCAGCCAAACAAGATTTATTTTTAAATTACACAGGAGAGAGCAATGTTTAACGTTTAATATTAGATTTTTGTCTCCCTCTCCCTTTGCCACGCTTTTATTTTGCAGTGTGTGAACATCCAGTAACTGGTACATTAGTAAGTTAGTTCTTCAGCTTCTGCATGGGTCATACGGAGACAGGTTTCATTGCTCAGTCTGCGGCTTTTACATGTATACAGTCAACATTTAAAGCTTCTTTGGAAGAACCTTTTCTAGTTTTCTTTCTTTTTTATATATGATTGTGAACTGCTCTCCTGAGTCAAGACCTTCATTTTGAATTTAATTAAATCCCAGTTGATAACACATTTCAGTCGTCAATGCAGCAGTTACCTAATTGTATCACTCCACTCCTAAATTATAGTCCCTGTAGCACCACCACCACCACCATCATGTTTTCTTGTAGTTTGGAGGATGTGCTGACTGGTACAACATGCACTTCAATACTAAAGATTTTTACTGAGCAGTGAACATGTTTAAGAAATAGATACATCGGTTCTTTTTAAACAGAGGATATCATAATTTCTGATATTTGACCATTTCTTTGTCTATGCCACTGAAAGGAGGTCGGGTTAGGGTATTAGTCAAGAAAATTTTACATACTTCCAAAAAAATACAAACAATAGGTTCATGGCACATGATGTTTTGTTTGTTAAAGGCAGCAATCAAGTTTTCCATTATTAGGTTTTACTTTTGTTTTGAATTGTATTCAGATCAATGTGTTTTCTGTGATAATAATTGGCTGGACATGTTTGCATCCTACTCACCGGCCCTCACCAATTTCCATTTAAATAGGTTAATTAAAGCCAAACAAACAAAAATGTCTCACTTCCAGAGAGTTTAAAAACATGGCTATAACAACCCTTCCATACTATTTGATTAAGCAAATATTGAAAAAAATAAATAGTTCTAGTCTCAAACCTACATGACTTCAGTGAGCTGAATACACATGATTCCCTTGCACATGCTGTTATTAAAGTTTTAGGGCCCTGTGAATTAATGTTTAATCCTGGAAGTGTAAGGAAACAAGAGCAATATGTTCCTTGTCCCACTCCCTCTAGGCTAGTTGGCAACCACAGGGTTCAGTGTAGTTTGAGTCTAGGCCTATTTACCTAAGGGGGGAGAGAAGGGATTAGAGACTACAACAAATGTCAAATGTCTTCTATTATTATTTCTGTGGCCTAGTAAGCCAATTAGAATGTGAAGATATGAGAATAACCTTTAGGTTTCTGTACTTGGACAGTTCATAGAGTAAATTTATAAAAATCAACTTGCACTCTAAAAACAACTACACAAAACTGCTACACTTATGACATAAAAACCAGGATTAGAGTAAAGGCCAAACCTTTTATAATGGGAAAATGTCACAAACAAATGCAGGCTAGTCCATAACACAGAACAGACAGGACAAAGGAATGGGAAAGACAAAAAAAGACTCACTATCAATAAGAATTTATTGTAATGAACTAGTTTTGAACATTTGGTTGTACTTGATCAAGCTAGCATGTGTTCAAGTTTCTGTTTGATTCTGTTTTTATGCATAAATGTCGCAGAAGTTCAACAGTTCAGGCTACTTAAAGTAAATTATGGAGTAAAAATGCAGTGTTGTTACCTGATGAAGATTGGATGGTTCCAATCAGTGGACTTCTGGTTGACTGATCAAAACACAGGTTTATGGGAATGTGTGTATCTGTACCAATGTGTGTATCTGTACCACTTCATATTTTGTCTTCAAAGATTATAATGGCTTGTTGTACTGAAGTAAGAGATAAGTATTACTAAAACATGACAAAGGTCTACTTCTAATAGAGGCCTGCCCTTAATAATGACCCAGTCCCCCAGGCCATTTAAGTAAAGGCTTCAGTGTCTATTTGAGGAAATGTGGTACTCCAACTCCCATGAGCCTAAAAATTACTGGGGTTGGCCCTTTTAGGACATCCACTACCCCCCATTGTAGGACGATGTGCTCCACTTGACTAAGTGAAGTTGATTAAATCTGACAGACAGATGAAATGACTGAAGCTTATGTCAACCACAGTAATTCAGCACGGACAGAAGAAAGCAGGCAAAAGGTGACAGTTTCCTTTAAAAATTAAATTTGTATTTTCATACTGAAATTTAATTCCTTCATGATTTCTTTATTTGTGATGTACAGGCACTTGTCCAGATACTTGACATAAATATTTTACAGTATATGAGCTCACTTTTACATTATGGGTGGTAAATGAACTGTAGCCGACCTTGTTGTATGTAATGCAGATAAACAAACCAGACCTCTGAGGGGACATGCCAATCAACGTAATGTAGGCTGATCAGCCATTCAAGGTTAATATCTGGAGTTACCTTCCAAAAAGCTTGAAGTCAGTCATTAATTTACTTTTTTTTCTCTCAAAAATTCTTACGTCTACCTTTTGTCTTCTGTCATGCACCATGGAAGCTGCAGTTTCACTAAGACCCATATTGTAGATGCCGGTTGCTAATTCAAAAACAAAGTAGCTAGATAGAGTTCCTTTAATAAAGACAGCTAAGTAAATTTTTGAAAAATTTAAGTGGAACACCCCTGCCTTAATCTACAAAGAACATAAAAATTCCATCAACTATACCAAAGCCTCAAAGAGCCTGTTTGCAAATGTTAAGCCTCAAAACCACTGCTAAACATTACTCTTTAGACAATGACATGCCACTCCATGGCACTCTATTACATTTTGTTGTGGAGTTGTTAACTTCAATTAAATATTTCAAAATTATTGGCATGGAACACAGTTTTCATCACAAATGCACTCATTCCTTCAAAAAAAAACAAAACTTAAAACAGCATTTTTACAATACCCAGAAAAAAATGCTTCCTTTTCTGGGCCAAAGCTCATTTAAGACAAATGTGGTGAAGTAGAAAATTGTCCTGTGGCTTGAGGACTCAAACTCTGAATGCTGTGTCCTTCAGGCTAAAGAGAAGAAGAACCATCTGGCTTGGTATCAGCAGACAGTTCAAAGGCCAGCATCTCCAATGGATTGAGAGTATACATCCGGGTGCATGGCATGGGTAATTTGCACATTTATGAAGCCTCACTGAACAATATTCACAGGTTTTAAAGTAAAGATGTTCAAATCTGGCCCTTGTGTGCCTATGTCCTGCAAGTTTTAGATGATTTCCCTCTTCACACCTGGCTTAGATTAAATGGATCTTCTCAATAGCTTGTTTACTTCTACATAAGTCTTTGAGTTAAACATTCTTTTGAATCAGATCTGTTGAAGCAAGACAATATTCTATTCTGCAGGACAGTGGTCCTCAATGACCAGGATTTGGCCTGTGACTCTGAACTGAATTAAGCAGTACGGAAAATGGATGGATGTTTAGGAGTCATGTGAGATTATGCCAGTTTTAATCTTTTAGAGTAAATGCCTTATTTCATCAAGACAATGCCAAAACGTTGTGAAACTGTACAAGAAAAAAGGTTTAAACTTGAGGAGCATCAATAATAGGAAAAAGCTACAGCAATGTGTTGTGTTGGAAAGTTCAATATCATTCAGTGGTGTGACGTTTGTGCAAAATGTTAAAATAATCAAAGACATGCAGGTACATTTGGTTTGTAGCTAAACGTTTGTTTCATCCATTTACCCAAACCATCATTAACTTTAGAACAATAAAAAAGTAAGTTAAAATTAATTCCAGATGGTTAAAAGTGAATTATCTCATATTTGCAGACAAATGCTTAAAAAGTCATACACAAAGTTAATAAAGAACATATGCATGTTCTTGGTGCCTAGGTGTACCCCTAAAGACCTCAGAGAAGATATCCCTGGTGTCAAAAATGTAGCATCTGTTCCTATGTCTGATTAAATTGCAAAAGAAAAAAGTAAAAATGTGACATTTCTGTCCTTGCCTAGGACAGAAATGAAGGAAGGAAATCATTCCAACAATGTTTATCACACACATGCCATTGATATCCATTAGCAACAGAATCATTTCTATACACAAATGTTTGCACTAAAATACACTTTTGCTCTTGTTTCACTCTTCATTATTTCTAATTTTTCCAGCGCCATCAGAGCCGAGCAGGTTTAAAGGATTTGCAAGTAACCTTGGTAACCTGCGACTGAGCCCCTTTCCTCATGCATATGGATATGTTTCTATCACCTTAACACTCTCATGATGATTTATCACCCATTTTTTTATTAGCACACTTGTCCCAACTTTTGTCAAACTTTCTGATGACATCAAAATTAAACCAATTGCTTATGACATTACATTAAAAACAATATTTTTTTACTTTTAAGCTTTGGTCTTTTATATTTTCTAAAGAGATATTCTTTAGAATATCACTGAATTCTGATTTTATAAGTGTCTGATGCCAACTTTTTTGGGAGACATATTAGATCTCTCAAAATTCTCTGTATTTAAAGGAAACAAAAATATAAATAATGGCTTATCTTGGCTGAAAAGCTATATTTTGTCCATATATTATATGTCCATAACAGCTGGATTTGATCATTTGGTTCTGCTCTGCTGAGCTGATTGGCTGAGAACAATCGATAATTGACGGAGATGACCAGATGGTTCATTGGTTAATGTGCAAAATCTTTTGAAAGTGCATGTTACTTTTTCCAACAATTACTGCTCATGATTTTTCAGTGGTAAGGTGTAACAAATCATAAGCTGGCTGATGTAGACAAAAACTAAAGACCCTTGTATGTCACATCAAACCTTTGATCCTGAAGGCTGGTACAAATATTAATTCACCTCTACTTGCCCTGCTGTTTGCTCAAGATTAAAGACCAAAAAATTAGGGCACTCAGACCACTTGACATACTGCAAACCCAATGAATTTGCATGTGCACCCATCTGAAAAAAGTACTCATGTGTGGCTTGTATGCAGGTCCAAGTGAAATGCTATCACATGCTTTTTACATCCAGACCATAGTGATAGAAATATTCAAACTCACATACTTCTGCATTAATCAGGGGCAGCCATTGTTCATAGCAGCTCACCTGCTAACACCTTTCTGTTGTTCTGAGCTGGCAACATTAGGCTCCCTTTGCCTCAAACCGCCTGTCTGTTCAGCTACACTGCTCTTTGTATAAAAGACACCCCTCTGTGTCTCTGAAATGGCTTTCATTTGCAGCCCCTCTTTACTCTGTTGGCACTTTTTTTGTTTTTTGCCTTTTTTTTGTCCTGAATCTCATTGTCTCTGCAGTCAGTTTGGTACTACAAACCAAACATGAAAAACACTGAATTGAAGCAACATGATTGTTTTTCACTGAAATACAATCATTTCGATGAGCTCCTGCTCTCTATTTTCATGTCATTTCCTTCTCATTTGTCACTATCTCCTGTTACAGATACTAGGTTAAAAAATCAATAAAATGATGAGACATTCGTAAACTATCACTTGGTTTGACCTCACGCTGCTACTCTGAACACACCATGACCAATTCTTGCAGATAGAAAGACTTGGAATTTCCCTGTCCAGATCAGAGCCTCTTAAGAGGATTATACTTTATCAGCAATCCTCCATTTTCAGTCTGCATGGTAAACTATTTAAAAATTAAGGTTACACCACTAAATGTGGTGCTTATAGTAAAGTCTATTAGCCAGGGGGTTTGTCCTTCTTCCTGTAGATGAAACTAAGGATAAAATCAGCAGGAGAAAAGCCTATTCTTATCCTTGAACTGTGAAGAATGGGCATGGAGATGTGATTTGCAGACATGGTTGTCAGATTTTCAGCTCCTGCTGTGGAGAATAAGAGGCCATTTGCAGTGTTTTCTCCAGAGGTTCATAGCATTCTATCATAGTGGGCTGCAATGTTTTCTCATGCAGTGGGGCCAATGGTTAAAGATACATGCTATTTACCTCTCTTTTAATGGGAAGTTTAAGTTTATGATCTTTATTTAATACTTATATAATAAATAAGAATAATAAAGATTAATCAAATATAGCTAAATTAATACAATTAATATTTTCACAATGAAACATATATGTATCTGTAAAATATTACATTATTGTAATTGTAAATATGAATAACATCAGCCAGTGATACTGGTATTAAAGAGTCCAAAGGCTGATGGCAGGAATGATCTGAGGAAGCTCTGTCTTGCAGGGTGGGTGCCTCAGTCTGCTGCTGACCACCTCCCCAGCAGACCCATGCATAGAAAAATGCAAACGCTACCAGAGAGTCATAGAATGTCCTGCACACTCCAAAGGACTAGGGTTAGGGTTAGGTGTATTTTGGTCCCTGCCATTTTCTGTTTTTATTTTGCAAACTAATCTTCCTGTCTCAGGTCAGTTTATCAAAGATGCCTTCAAGACCATGGGAAAAGTTGTATCTTATGAAAGTCTTTACTAATTCATGGGTTTCACTGACGTCACAATTTGCCTGCGGCCCCCATCTTTAGAACCTAGCACCATTAACTGGTCCTAGGGGATAATGGCAGTTGCGCATCTATGCAAGAGAAAAAGAACGCTATTTGGGAAAAAAACACTATTTTAGGGTTTGATCCCCATCTAATATTATCTAATTACTGAGTCCCCTGAAATCTGTCCAACATTTGCAGACATCTACTAATTCAAAATCCATCACCCTACACCGGCGAATCACTTACAGTAAGGCATGCATTCAAGACTGTACTGACAGTGACAGATACTTCACATGGTGGACGTGGTGGACAAAAAGCTTTCCATGATCACAGGAAAGGTACGTTGTGTCTTTATTCACTACTGTACTAGTTTTATGGCTCTTAAAACTGTGAGAAAAGTTTTAAGAGCCATGGTTTAGCTAGCTGTTCATTTACAGATGTGTGTTTGCTGCACGGAAAAAAACAACCACCATAAAAGTAGCGGAGGGGACGTTTATTTATTTATTTTTCAATTATAAATTATGTCTAAATATACACATTATATAAGATTTTACTGATTATATGGCACTGGACGCAATCAGAAGGAAAATTTCCCGCTGAAAAAAAAAAAATATGTTA
>JAVQJG010277765.1:0-11662 GCA_036024015.1 Craterocephalus amniculus
AAAACAAGAAAGCACATTAACTCCTGTCTGACTCGCTCTACATTGTTTACTTTATTTAAACAAAACTTTAACTTAAAAATAGGCTACACAAGTCAGAAAAATGGCAACAAATATTGTTACTTGCCTAGATTTCTGTTGCGCTGGGTAACATCGTTAACGTGAACACAGCGTGATTGAATCACCAGACTCACATCTGTGAGCAATGCAGCTGCCAGCAGAGGATCAGACGCGCGTTTTTTTGTTGATGTGAAAGGAGCCAAATACCGATTGATCACGGGTTAACTCAGCTTTGAAAAACCTGCGTCGACGCGCTAATTTCAGTGTGAAAGTGGCTTTAGTCTGCATATACATTTTTAGATTTCTAAAATATTCACAGCAAATTTTTCCAAATACATAATACAGGAATCTCACTTTCACAAATGGGTATATCACAGTACTCCCAACGAGTTTCAGGATCAGTGGTGTAACACCATGGCATATAATTAATGTCTGGCCGTCGACAGTAGTTACTCTCTAGACCTCTGAAAGACAAAATCAGTTTTAAAGCCATGAAAAGATGTCTGCTTTGATTATGTTTGGTAATGTTTTCTGATAAGCCTATCAGTATTTTGTCATCTATTCACTGCGCATCTTTGTTTCAACTCTTACTTGCAGGGGTAGTTTTCTGGTGTCCAGTTGTGAGTATGTACCATCTGAACTGTCCAGCTCTGACAAGTTTTTCCACTCTTAGTTACAGCAATCGTCCCACGGTAGAATTCACCATAGCCAGTCATACAGTCTAGCTCTGCGACAATTGGGGGAGGCTCAGATTCTGAGGGGAGAAGACAAGTTTCAGAATTCAGACTAACGAACTAGGGAGGATTTATTGATTTTTAGTGGTAAAGTCAGATGTATACCAAACTCAATACTCCTCCACTAATTACTGTCCCTCTAAAGTTTTCAGTGTATCCTTTCATGTATCCTAAAAATATTAAAGATAATCAAATACTGAGGTGTTGGTGCGAAACACATATGTTTCGAAACCTGCCATTGCATATGTAAATGAGGAAAGCACATTTTCTGTAATTCTCGGTTGTGAAAACTTGGGCAAGAATAAAGATTAACAATAGTGCAACCGATAAAAGTGAAAGTAAAGATGTAGAAATGCGAGGACTTACTGCAGCGTGTAATGTTGCAATAATCCCATTGGTTTTTGGGGTCAGTTGTGAAGCACCATGGGCGACTATGTCCACCTAGGTTTCTGCAGTAGTTCTCCACAAGATCCCCGTTTGGGTACCTGTATAAAGTGTCAATAGAAGCGCTTTAAAACTTGGTTGGAAACTTGTTATATGTATATTTTTTTAAAACAGCTCTCTAACAGTTCTGGTGTGTAGTCGTGTTTGTGAGGTTCCTGGGAATCCCAGCGTTGGCAGGTTTGACCTCTTGAAGTGCTGGAGGTTTTTCCTCTGCAGTCCTCACCATTGCAATGTATACAGTCCTCTGTAAAGGTGTAAAAAGAAACAGTTTCCTTGTTGGATGGTCTGCCTCTTATTGTGAGTTTCTGCAAAGTATTTCATTCAGGTTTTCACCCAGCAGATATGGCCTTAAGATCATGTTAATAACCTATCAGACTATGAGACTAAAATCATGTAAAATACCAATTAAAAATTCTTGATATCACTCATTTCACTAACAAAACACATCTTATGTTCAGATTTGGGATCCTTGAGTGTCGAACCCAGAGACACTACGAAAACTGGATACACTTGAATGAGAGGCTTCATTCCTGCAACTCATTGCCACAGGATGGCAACTTCCTTGCACACGGGGGAGAATTCAACAGACATCTCTACACCTGCCCAATGCCTCTCCCTCTGAGTAAATCCAGAGTATGGGACAGTCCAGCCCCTGTCAAAACTTTGTGGAGAGGCAAGCCCAGCTATGCCTCAAGAAAACAGAGTCCTCAGATTTATGTAAGTATTCAAAACTGGTGTCAAGTGACACTTTCTTTTTCACCTTTTTTGTACATTTTGCATATACTACATCCTTGTGTAGGATTTGATATGCACCTTGACACTGTATGGCTTTATACCAAACATGTTTGTAATGCATTTAAAAATATTTCTAAAACTTTTTAACTTTTTTTGTTGTGTTTTGTTTTCATTTTTCTCTACCTGTTCTATCAAATCCCTTTAATGAGCTTATTCCAAAAATGCAAAAGAAAATAGAGAATTTGTGAATCTCACCTTCACAATGAGGTTCCTTGCAGTACTCCCGGATGGTGTTGGGGTCCGTGGTGTAGCACCAAATTCCACCAGGGTCCCTATTTGGATTTCTACAGAAGTTACCCTCTAAGTTTGCTTCAGGGTGGGACTGTGGTGTAAATCTGAAGCATAAACACAGTAAAGAAATTACAGAAAATAATCAAAGCTGATGTGTGCAATGAAATGGCATGTGACTACAGTACGTACTCGGGCCACTGAGGGGATTTTGTATCCCATCTCTGACACTGTTTTCCAGATTTTGTTATGCTCTTAGTTCCGCTGTAATCTGTTCCGATTCCAATTACACAATCCACAAGATATTCTGCAAAAGACAAAAAGAGACAATTAAAAGTCAATTATTATCTTTTTTCAATGACTCTCACTTTTTTTTCCTAAACCAGGACAGATATAATATTTTTAGCATTTAATCTGCAAACAGATAAACCATGAAAATGACAGTAGATACTATGTTCAAACTAGAGATGGGACTTTGATTACATTGTCCAAATTAACCATTGGGAGAATTAAAAATCGATTTTCGATTAATCATAACTTTTATAGTAAAATGTTGTATTTATAAGCCATATTATAATGCCATTGAAAGTAGAGAAGCAGAGTGTTTCTTCATTCTGTTTTTCTTACACAAGATGAATGACTCTTGCAGCACTTAAATGGGATTCATTCATAGGTTAGACTGGAAAGCATGCACTCACGTACGACCTCAGCAGCAGTCGAAAGATGCATTAGTTTTATTGATTGAATAAAAGTGTTAACAAATGATCAGTAAATCATCAATTAATTATTCCACAGTCGAAATTATTTGGAGAAAAGAGTAACATCAGTGACGATGTGGATGCTGTAATGACAAGAATCTAGTATGCCAAACTAAAAAAAAAGAGAGAAGCTGAGACTTTCCATTTTTTTCATATAAAGCTGAGCTGTGTCTATGTGGGATAAACGCTGATTTGGAGTTATATGCTGCTGTCCAGCACTCTTGATCCTTTTCAGCAAACCCAAGAGCCCTGTGAGAAGAAAGAGATGTTAGGCTTTGATGTGAAACCGAAGATGATTCATGTGAAGAGTGAACTTACTTGCATGTGAAGGATTTTTCGGCATTACATTTGGCTGCACACTCAGCCACAGTGTTCACATAGAATAGTCTTGTTTTCAGCGGGGGCACCCACGCTCCTTCCATTTTGGTGTAGCCTTCCACCTCAGATCAATCGAACAGATAAATTGATTTAATAGTAGTTTGTGTCATGAATGTAAACCAGTCAAGCTTAAAACTGAGTCTCCAGTTTTATGTAGTCTACCAAGTCTTTTCGCATTTCTCAGGACAAACCAATGCATCAGATATGTTAAAATAAGCAGTTTGTTGAGCTAAAAAGTTGATTATAACACCCATTTTCTATCTAAAATGGCACAAGAGTGGATAATATGTTTGCAAATCATTATTATGCTAATATATTTGCCACTGTATTGGACATTCCTGAGTCATTCTATACTGCAACTATCTGAAGATCACATAAATGTAGTATTAAATTTAATTTGTACATGCATTGTAACTACAGTACCATGTTATACTTCTTTGATAAACAGAAGAAAATGTGCTTCTCTGAATAAAAATATTCAGAGAAGCACAATGATCTAATCAAATTTAAAAGTGTATTTTAAACTTAATGTTGAATTTTTTCACTGTATTTTTTGTGTGTAAACATGTTTTATATGTTCAGTACATTTTGTGTGTAAATATTGTATTTCATTGACCCATGTTTCAATGAAAATGCCAAGACTATTCCTGATGAGGGAATACAGGATACCATGTGCAGTTTGCAAAAGGGATGTTTTGATCAAGTTGATCATGCTATAGATGTTACAGAGATATTTGCCCTAATAGATCATGAATAATAACTGTTGGTCTGGCTTTAGAGTGAAAATCAGACTTGATTCTCTACAATCAGCTTTGATTAAAATGAATTAAGACTCTAAAAAATGAATTTAGGACTGCTGAAGAAATGGGTCACCCAGTTTGTGTGCCGGGAAACCGTAGGTTGCAGAGCTGAAGAATGACGCAATATCAATACTGTTGCATCATAAATAAACGTTTCAGTTAAAAAACATCTGGTTGTGACAACACTTTCACTATCTCCTACCAGAGAGACTTCATATGAAATAATTTTTGCAAAACCAGAATTAAACAGTTCAACACCCCGCTGCTGTTGCAGAACTCATTCACTACGCGTTCACTAAGGCACTGTGCAAAAGTCTTGAGCCACAACTCAAACGTTCATCCAAAGTTTAGTCAGATCTTTTTTTATATTTAAAGAGTTTTAAGCTATTGTTCTCCAGTTTTAAAGTTTTTCTTTAGACAATAATCATTTTCAGCTCAATCGTTGCATCTGGTTATATTCACTGAGTTTTGTTTGTTTGTTGAGAGCCTTTACACTAACCTTTGGATCAAGTATATAAGGTAAAAAAGCTCCTCACATAAGCGATGAACCAGTAATGTGTCAAAACATAAAATAAAACGTTATAGATACAGGGAAAAGAGTAAAAACACACTGCAAACAATAGGAACCAGTGTTAACTTTTATTCAGGTGCCTTCTTACCGACAGCCTTTCATGTCACATTTTCTTCCAATTTTTTAACCCACTTGAGGAAAATGCCAAAGATGGCACGGTAGATATCAAATAAAACGTTTGAACCAAATAGGTGCAACCTGACATGTGTTTTTGGGGCAGGCCTAAATAAAAAATATATCAGTATCTGAAATAGATGTCTTGTAGAAAAAAGGAACAAATCCAGGAAAGATCATGATGCAGAAGCTGAGAGGTGACTTTCGAATGATTCATCCATCAGAAATGATCTGCATGGAAAAGTGTTTGTCAAAAAGCATTCCTAAAGGCACCTTCTATGTATCAATCTATGCTGTTTTTAGATCTATATTCTACACTTATTTACAGTATTCCTGACATGGCTCAAGACCTTTTCACATTCCTGTACAAGAGAATCCATGTAATGCTCACTAATGACCTGCAGAGGGTGCTGTAGATAATCAACTTGGAAGAGTTTTGCCCATGAGAGAAGCTTTGACACCTTTCCACCTTTACCTGAGCTGATTGTGGGAGAAGTGGATCATTCTGGTAAATTCCTCTCTGCTGCTGCATGTAAAAATAAAGTGAAGACAAAAGAATGATTCACTGAAGTCAATAAGGTAGTGTTGATGATGGGAAATTAACTAGAGCTACTCGCAGTAATATTCACAATTACTATAATATTTCAGGTGTTTTATTTGCGTACATAGGTCAAAATGATAATTGGCCATCACAAAGCATGATCACATGATCATTCTTTTTTGAAGCAAGCTCTGGTTTTATCCTTACATTTGTTCTGCTTTCCTCAAAGGCAAGTTAATCTATTAAAAGAAAAATCAGTCTCTTATCTAAAAGCACACAAACACATAATGAAATAAAACATTTTTCCTTCGATGTAAAATGCTGGTTGACATAAATTTAAAGGATTTTAAAAGTCGGCCTTGAAGGGAATTAAAATGATTTAACCTAAAACTCAACACAAAGACCTAAAGAATTTCAGAAGTATGAGCAGCTGCTTTCAGATACTTCAACTTTAAACTGAATAGTGTTGTTTTATTATCGTGAACAAGCTGAAAAAGTTTTAGAATTCATTGACAGGACTCTTTGCATACTGCAACTATTGTTAGCAGCATGCAGCATAATGTCCACGTCTATTTTTTTGGTCCAGGCTGATCTTTTAAAAAAGAAAAAAATCATACAGTCATACGTTTTCAAAAGAATTGACTCTAACATATTTCTCCTTTTATTTGTCTATTTTTAGCAACTAACTTTGACAAAATTAATCATGTACTGTAAAAAAGGATGCATGGTTAAAAAAAGCAAAAAAACTTTGGTGATTGTGATGTTTCAGAGGCTGGACCTACTCTAGGAAAATGTCGGACATTGTCAGTGTCGGGAAAAGTGTTGCATATGTAGTACTCTGTTTTTTTTATAAGTTCTGTAGAACAAGCACCTTTTAACAGGCTAAAAGTAGATTATTTGTACTTAAATCCTCTTGGTTAATCTGTGACTTGACTTCAACCATGTTCAGAAGGATTTTTGAAATTTCTTAACAATAGCTCTTACACTCTGGTTAAATTATTTCATTGAATCACGAACTTTAATGGATTTTTTCATTTAAACTCAAATACATAATTCAAGAAGAAAACTACCACTGATTTCACCTTGTGTCTCCCAAAAGAGATTTGGAGATGAAATCCCCCTCTTTTTTCCAGCTATCATTTTGTTTCACTCACAGTGACAAACTGTTGGTTGTGTTGTGGCAACTTGAAGGCCAGTCCATGAGGTGGGACCACAATAATACTTCATAGATAGATGGTGAGTGAGAGGTGTGGGCTCAGTGGCGTCCAAGGTTTCTGCACAATCAGTATCTGCCCGTCAGACCTCAATTTAGAAACATCCCTCTCCTATAAAAAATAAAGCAGAAACTCAGGGTTGTTCTTTCTTTTTCTCTTTTTTCAATCAGTGTGACTAAACAATTACAAAAAATACTTTTTTTATACTCTATTTCCAAGATACATGTGTTTAAATGTCTTGTGTTTTTCCTTTTATCCCAAGTTCCAATAAATTCAAGATACAGTACTATAGGAAATGCTAATAAAATCAGAATCCAATGAGCTGTAAATCATAATAAACCAATTGTAAGTAAACATTATTAGTAGGTTGCAGCCTTTTCTTGCACCATTTAATGACCCATTAGTGCATTAAAGTCAAAATGGGCTGATATTTTTCATAAAATGGTACGATGTCTCACTCGTAACAGGTTTTCCATGTTATGTTGTGACCCATTTGGTTAGGTCCCATAAGAAAGGGACCTAAACATATGATGTGCAGTACAAACTGAACCCACTTCAACAAAGAAAACTTATGTTAATGTTGTAAAGAAGATTTGTTCCCCTTTTGTCACTTCCATTTTCAGACATTGTCAGTGTCGCCTCATTCTTAATTTGGTAACTAATCTGGTCCAATGGCCTTTCAGTGCAATCCGTTGGTTTCTTTATCACAATGATTTGGATCAAGTTGATTTGTCTGCAAAGAGGCCTGCGATGACATTGCCGTGAATTGATGCAAGACAACTAAAGCTGTATTGAACTGTGGCTAGCTACTTTTCAAGCTAATTCACCCATTTCTGGCTCTTTAAAACTCTTGCCTGTTCATTGATTGTCCTTCACCTTGCTGCCTCCACCTCCATGTCTGACCCAAGGAGCTTTGCCACCTCCTCACTGCCAGAGATGCCAGTAACGCTTTAGAAAGTAACGTGTTACAGTAATACGCCTACAAATATCAATAATTTGTAAACTAACGCGTTACAATGTCCCATTTCGTAATTAGATTAGCATTACTCACGTTTAGTATCATGCGTTACTTTACACTATTTTAATCAATTAAATATTGCTCACTTACGTCTCGGAGTGGTTCTTTAGAAGTCAATTAAATCGCGCGCTGCTTCGGTCGAAGATAGTGTCCATTTTTAACTCAAAACACCTTCTCAGTCACGGTGGTACAGATATATTATGAACTCATAAGCATGCAGTTGCTTTTTCTCAGCTGAAACTTGATCCTTTTGAATGAAAATCTAAACAAACACGACTTTACACATGACTTTAGAAAAAAATATGACATAGAAACTTACTGCATGAAGTCTGCCTCGTCCACTTCCTCATCAGAACTTTTTCCAAACCAATAATAGAATTTTTTTGACTAAGTCTGTTACTCATGTATATGATGGTAGGCAGATGCACTAGTTGAATGATTTACAAAGTTAAGAAGAGACTGACTCTGTCCATAGAAGGTGGAAAACAAGTAAAAGTTACAAGTTGCAAAACATTGTGAAGTCACCGTTGTAACTAATGCACTTTCATTAAAGTATATGCAAAAAAAAATCTGTTGTTATTTTTATGTTTGGGGGGTTTAATTTATAAAGTAACTAGTAATCTAACGTAGTTACTCCTAAACCTTAGTAATCAGTAAAGTAATTAAATTACTTTTTAATGAACTAATCAGTAATCACTAATCGGATTACTTTTTCAAGTAATCTGTGGCATCACTGCCCACTGCACATCCACAAATAACATCTGGTGTTGGATGGACTTATACAGCAAAAGTCTAATTAATCTTTCTTTCTATCACATCTGGGTCAATTGGCAGCAGCTTATAGTTTAACTTTTGAACTTTAATTTTCACACTCTGACACCTCCTATGGAAGCTAATTTAGCATCTGCCTTGTGTCCTGTCTCTTCTCTGAGCTCTATCCAGCTGTCACATGATGCCCCAGGCTGGAAAGGAAAGAAAAAAAGAGGCGTGACAATGATGACTCTAAGAACGTGCATTGTGAATGTCAGTTTGCCATCAAAACAAACCAGAAGCGCTGAGGTTTAACTTTGGAAATATATTTAGAGCATCTTAAATGGAAGCCCAGATTTTCCTCCGCCTGGCCACTTATTCCAGCTCTTCTAGATGGGATCCTGAGCTTTTCCCAAGTGATTCAAGAGATGCAGTCCCTCTAAGATATCCTGAATATTCACAAAGGAGCACATCACCAGCGAGGTATCCTAAGCAGAAGCCCGAGCCACCTCATATGGCTTGTCTTGATGTGGAGGAGCAGCAGCACTACTCTGGGCCCTTAGCCCCATTTAACACCAATCAAACAAGTCACATGACCACAGCGTAGAACCTGTGACGACACGGCAGGACAAACAGACTTTACATCTAGCAGACAGGGATAGAAACACGTAAATAAATCTGAGGCAGCTGATTATGATGCTAAAACTGATGAAAAAGAAGCCAAATTCAGTTTTTTAAAATAGCTCGGCTAATAACTTAATTTCTCTAAACCCAGTGATAAAAATTATAAATGTAAGCCTGGAAAAAGAGTGAAAAAATAAGTAGTTTTGGTATTTTTTCCAATATATTAATGAAGTGAGTAAAGAAGTCAAGCTTGAGCAATTTTTGTGAGAATTTCCCCCCTTTCCTGAGCTTTCCAGGATTGGCCTTTTTGGGAGCACATATTTGTATGAAAAGCTGCTCTCCACCATGACCTTTACAAAGCAAAAGTACAGGTCCAAACCTAGTGAAGAGCAACTTCAAGCAGAACTGAGGGTCTCATCTGCTTCCTCCCTCAAGCCAAACGTGAGTCAGCTGTGTTAGCAGTATTAATTAAACCTGAAAGGTCTTTTATTTGGCCGTTCATTAATGTTTGGAATGAACGCGGAGAAAGGGAGAGGTACCAAAATGGCTGGGCTGTGATTACGGCCCATGCTCTGCTTCTCCAGTGACTTTAATGAAAATCAGACTGGAAGCGTTGTCTTTGTCTCCGGCAAACAGAACAAACAGTGATGAAAATGTTTTTAATGAATGCTTTTAACAGCCCTTGCTCTTCTTTCACAAGTTTCTCACTAATCTGCAGAGACCACAAAGCACACCGAAAATGAATTGATGAAAAATGTCTTTATCTACTTTGTCATGTTGAACCTGAAGTGTGATATTATACCTGCCACAAAAACACTGTTGAAAAAAAAGGCTGATAAATGATGATAAATTTTCCTCCGACAGACTGATAATTTAAAGTTTTTCTATTGACTGACCAGCTTATCAAGCCCAGGAACATATCATGGTCATTCTTTATTGTAGACATGAAAAATCTCATTCATTGCTCCTTGAAAACATCACCCCTTTGTGAGTTTTCAGTGACAGCCTCATCGGACAGAAGGTCCTGGTAGACGGATGCAGGATGACAGTTTTTAAACATTGTTCCCCTAAATTGAGTGCATTTTTTCTTTGATTAAAGAATCGCTTAAGAGACTTGGCCTTGACTAGAGCTTTGTACCGCTATGTGTTTTTGAAGGATGTGTGATTAAACACTGCACATCTCTAAAGCTACACACAGTACAGGTATTTCATCCTCTGCATGCCCATGGTTTTTACAATGCACACAGATTTGAAAAATAGAGTGAAAGCATACCTTCAGCTGTCCAACTCCCACATATGGTTCACGTCTTCAATGCTTTTGTCTGATTGTTTTTTTTAAAAGTGAATTGGACAAATTAAAAAGTTAAACAGGCTGGTACTATTATGTTGAACTCTTGTTATTCTCAGATTGGAGAGGCATCCCTCCATGCACTGACTGGACTTTTTGGTTGAGTGCCTGTTAATAATATTCTTTGTCATTGTTGGGATTTGTCAATCTGTTGTCATGCCAACATTTTACGAAGTTGAATGGGAATTAAGGCAAGATTTTGAGAAACTACACAAGCATTTCCGGTCTATAAAATGCTAATGGGTCGTGAAGCATTAAAAACCCAACATAACGAGGACATCCGCGTGTCTGTCTGTTGCCTTGAACAGGCTGTGTGCTACATGATGCACTGCAGTTCGGCATCCGAATTTCTCTTGCAGTCGTGGGGATGTGATGTAAATTGACGCTGTATGCGGGTTGCTGACAGCTCATGAACAGGAAGAACATGGCTATGGGCACGAGGACTCGGATTCAAACACTGAAGGGATACTTATGGATGCTTCCGCAGCCAGCAAACAACCTGCATCCACTCTAAACTCCAAAAAAGTTGCAACACGAAGAAAAGAAGACTTTATCAGCCGCATCTAGTGAATCTAAAAAAAAATATGACTGGACAGTCTGTAAAGTGTTTGTGCGCGCTCCCATGCTGCTTCGCTGGTGGCTGCAGTTACACACAGCGCCTGTCGCGTTGCAGCAGCACTGAGTCAGATTTTGTGAAGTCGCCGTAAGTCCCTTTAACAAGTATTTACTGCTGCCATACATTTTTTATATTTATTTCTATGTTTTCAATAAAAAATAAGCTTATTAAAATGGAAAAAAATGTGCTTATATGTGTTAAATAGTGACATTTGTTGCCGAGACGCCATTTTGGGCGGAAGAACGTCAGTGTTAACAACCACAACAAAGCAACAAACAGCAGAACTTAGTTTGTTTCACTGCCCATATGGAAAAAAACAAGAAGAATGAGAAAATTCCTTGCCGGGGAAAACTTAACAAGGAAGTCCGTCCTTATGAGCTCCGTACTGGAGCTCCGACACTACTGCCTCCTACCACATCTGTAGACATCACCAACTATCGTGTTTGGTTTCAGTGCTTATCATGGATGTATTATATAAATCTATTATACATCCATGGTGCTTATCCACCACTTCCCTGGAGGCTAAACGTTCCCATAATCCATTGCGTCAAGGAACCGGAAGTCGGTTTTCTTCTTCCGTCTTAACGTAGTTCATAGTTAGCACCGGTTAGCACTGTTTTTTAAAACGTACTTCGTGGTAAAAAGAACACATCCATTACTTAAACGATGGCC
>JAVQJG010277770.1:0-13081 GCA_036024015.1 Craterocephalus amniculus
TCTTTCTTTCATTCTTTCTTTCTTTCTTTCTTTCTTTCTTTTATTTTAAGTTCTGTGAGGATTTGATGTTCAAATGTTTTGTATATAAAGTTAAGAATATGTACATACTTGTGAACCAAATTGTACAAGAAAGTCTATATTTTGGCTAATAAATGAACTGCTGCAACTTAAAAGAAAAAGCTGTTTTCTGGACGCAGTATTTTGACAGCTGTTTTTGATGGTTGCTGTTATTGTGGGCTGCAGCTTGAGGTGCACAGCTTTAGCTTTGTGTGTGCGTGCGTGTGTTAGTGGACAGCCTGGGGCACAGACCTCATCCTCTGTGGCAGTGATAAGTAAATATTCGAGAGGGATTTATCACACTTTTATAGTAGGGGGACTTAAGGCTAATTAGCTAGTGCTGCGGCATACATTTGGATATTAATGTTGTGGGATTATCCCTATAGAGGCGTAGCGGTCGCATTAAAACGAATAATTCTTTCATTAATTTTGGTTAAAAAATTATGCTTTAAAAGGAGACTTTAGGTAATGAATGGCTGTTAGAGCATCGTCGGGGACTTGGGTGAGAATGCTTCAGATGATCCTAAAGATGGATTTTGGCTGTTCAGCGCAACTCCCAGCTCTCATCTTGCTCAATTTGTAACGCTTCTGCTTTCCCCATACATCATACATTTTCCTCTAACTAACACAGATCTATGATATAATTGTAATATATGGTGGCTGTATAACTAATAATAACATCATTTATTTTGTTTGCCCGTGATGTGATCATTTGCATGTGCGAGCCCTTATCAGGGGAAGTATATGTAAACTTATAGTGTTGGAGCTCCCTCTACAGTCACACGCGGTCGGCCATGCTCTTATGCAGAGACACACTTTTTTTTCTTTGCCACATTTGGCTCTTTCTTTATTCATCCAGTAGTTTTAATGAAAAATTCGATTAAAAAAATTATCACTTTTATACAAACTTAGAATTCATATTGCTCATTTTCTTAATTCCGAAGCGGCATATCAATGTGCTCCGTCTATTTTTAATGCTTCAAAGAAAGTCCCACATATATTTTAAAATAAAGCATGTAGCCTATAACCTGTTTGTTTTTTTGTTGTTTTTCTTTTGCTCTAACGTTTAAGGAAAAAAACAAACAAAGAGGCTTTTTAGTTGAAGTCAGTCTTCAAAAAAGACTAAAACAAAACCTACAAATAGATCAAATTCAGCCTTTTTTCTACTCTCGCCAAAAGGTTGTTCATTGTAATATTCTGTTTGTCATATTTAACTTGAAGGTTAGATGTCTTCTGTTAAAAGCTTATTCAGATATTTCAGTCCAAGACTTTTTGAATTGCAGGTAAAATTAAACATTTAAAGAAATCATAGGTCAGTGAGGTATAAAATGTCCTATGTAAGAAACTTTAATTTATCACATTTCGGGAATTTTTAAAAAATAGCCTATCTCAAAGATATAGAATTAATACATTTTATTTAAAAAAACTATTTTAAAAATACCCTTAATATTTGAATATATTATTCTAAATGAAATTATATGTCTCCTTTATGTGTGTTAAAATTTTCATAAAGGCATGCAGACGGAGGCGCGCCGTCTGTCACACATTCCTCGGCTCAGCTGGTCAACAATATATATTTTAATGTGTGCCAGTCAAGTCAGGAGAAAAGCGCTGATTCGCCAGAGCCGTATTCACTCCAGGTTCAGAAAGTGCTTTAAACAAACCCCAACTCAGCCGAGGGAAACACTCCGGAGTCTTTTGGAGCTGCTCACACCATGTTGCCTTCCTGTCTAATCAATTATCTTCCTAGAGAGCTGCATGTAAGCGCAAGCTGCATATTCATAAGTAGCATCAGCCAGCTGATTGATGTAATTTCTCTCTCTCTTTTTCAGACTTTTTTTTTCATAAACGCTTCATTTTGTTGAAGACAAAATTGATATAAATATTGATCATTCATAATCACACTAAGGAAAATGCGCTGGAATGCTGATGGACTTACAAACATTTCAAGGCGCTTCATTATAAATATACAATTGAAAACAAAAGGAAAATAAAGATAAAATAATTTGAAAATGATTTATGCCATAAAAATAGTGACATATTCTATAATACAGCGGTAGGCACAGAACCATGATGAAGCGCATTTCTTCACAGCTTTCACGATGTTTGCTCCTGAGGGGCCCACAACAAGCCCCCTCTTGATCACGGGGATTCAGTTGAAATGCTACTGAACGGCCAGTGATCATGTCTTGAGCTCAGGGCCTCTCCTCTGATCAGTGCATGAAATTAGGGATTAAAATGCCTCTGCAGAAACAAAGTAATCATGCCTGCTTATATCGCCAGACGTGTCCAACCTGCTCCCGGTTACAAAGAGCAAATGGAATGCATTAGCTTACATTTTTGTTCAGAGCTATACACAGGGACCATTTCCGGGGGTGGGGGGTTGGGGGTTGCACAGTGTGTAACTCATTTCCCCGTACATTAAGTAGATGTTCTCTTGGCTAATGAGCAATAATCAACACTGACTCCTCTCCTTATTTCGGAGGTCCATGCTGTGTTAAAGGTTGAGAGTTGGGTGTGACACACTGTACTGCAGCAGTCAACTGTCTGAAAAGCACCAAGCAACCTACTCATCAACTAAAGAAAAACAAGGAGGTAAAGATAGAAGTAAAAAACACTGAGGATGTTTCTGGTTTAGAAACACGAACCATGAAAAGTGTGTAGCCTATTTGCCTAATTTAAGAACATTTGACTAACTGAGCTTCATGACTTCAGGACCTCTTTAAAAAGCAAAAGAGCATCAATAAGACGCTGTCTTTTAATCATAAACTAAATCATTAGCAGTTTTGTGGTATCACAACTGTGGGAAATATTGATGCATTTGACAAAGTGAAAACAAATTGCACTTCATTTCCCATCTAATCACATTGTATTGTCCTGAGTACTGCTGACTGCTGTGAGACAGGACTACACGCGGCTACATGGGCGGAAAAAAGTAATGCACTGTTAAACAGCTATTTAGAAGGGGGGGAAATCTGAGAAAGATGGAATCATTAAAAGGAAATCTAATCTGTCTTTCGAAGTGTTCATTGATCTGGGAAAAGGTGGACCAGGCAGCTGAAAGGGTTTGGCCAATGGAGCCATCAGAGGAGCATGTGTGAATGGGAAGAAACCACGGAGTAAATAAACACAGAAGAGCCCATTGGAGGGGGCCAGAGGTGCCCTGTGAAAGAGGAGGCCGCTGCAAATAAAGAGGGTCACTCTTGTGTTTTCACCTCATCCACCCCTGTCATTGTAGCCTCACCACCAGTACCAACAGCCCCCTTCTTCCCCCAATCTGGACAGCTCAGCCACACCCGCTTCTGCCACCGATACAGACAAATGTCACTTCCTTTGTGGACCTAGTCAGGCTTCGAAGTGGCCCACTGTCTTTGTGTAATGGACTAATCCTTTTATGAGTCACTGTCAACCGCACCCCCACCCATTGCTAGCCCAGGCCTAGAGAGTCGCTGCCCCTTTTTTTGCAAGCCCTGGGTCTGTGTGTTACCTGATGGCAGGAGAAGTTTAGATCTCCTCACAGAAAAAGCACATGTTCCACACAGCCAATACCTTCATACTGTATGCAGGCCTGGAGGCCACTGCACTCCAAAACAACTTGTTACGGCAGTCACACAAGAAGAGAAAGTGGAGAACTTGCTCTTACCCTTTGAAATGATATGCAACTTCTGTGTCTCCTGCATGTTTTATGGAGCATTCATTATTGAGAATGTAAGTGAAAGTGCACCAGCAACATGTTAAAGAATAGCCAGGGAGCGGGAGAAAGGGGTTGTTGTGCTTCCTTAAGTTGAGCAAAGGACAAAAGGCCCCGAAGAAGTGACATTGGCTGGGGCCGAAGCGGGAGAGAGGGAGGCCACTGATTTCATGCCTTTTGTTGACGAAGGTTAGAGAGAGGAATTCTTTTACTGCATCCGAAAGGCAACAAGTGGGGAAGGGGGAGACAGGGCCATTGGCCAGAGGGAGAGGCGTTGGGGCTTTTGCCGTTCACCCAGCTGAAAGATTGTGCTTTCCTCAGCCCCTTTCAGATCCTTCATACAGGCCCGAGTTACAGGGCAATTATGGAAATGCAGCTTTGAAGCCAAGTATAGCCTGCTTTCAGTTCCTCCTCAGGACAAAGCAAAGGCAGCAAGGGCTTTTTATGCCCCCTCCTCTATAAAACACGTTTCAGCCCCGGTCAGGGTATGTTCTTAACTTTTCTTTTCTATCTCACACAATGTTGTAGTTAGTTTCGACATTTTTGAATGCTCTTTTAAAATGAGCGTAAAAGAAAATTGCAGGAACATTGTTTTTTATAAACGCCTTATAAGAATCTTTTTTTAAAGTTTCTGGACGAAAAAAAAAAAAAAAGCCATTACCCTGTCTCTTCACCCCGTCAATAAAAAATTTACTGTGGAGATGAGCAAACGGGCGGGTTTGAAAAGAGGCTGGGCCTCATAGCTGCCGCCAACAGCTGCACAATTTTACCGGCGTGATGTCCCCTCTCCACACCCTCTCCTCTCACACGCCACCGACAGAGGCCCACCACACCATCAGCACTGTGCTTTCTCAGCTTTGTACATTAGTCAGCGGTGTAGCACAGAATTTCGCCACTTCATGTGAACTAATAAGACACATTTTCTCCAGCTTTTGAGAGGATAGCAAGAGAGTGATGTCTCTACATCACCCAACACAGCAGAGGCCTTGTACAACAGTGCCTTTACACTCCGAGCATATCTGACAAATGCCAATACTCCGGCTTACGCTCATCACTGTTAATGAGAGGACATATTTTGAACGTTTCCAATATTTGTACAGACTTCATACAGTATGAAGGCCCTTTTATTCACAGTTCCAGGCAGAGAGGACAAGGGTGGAGTAAAGGTGGGGGTGTACTCATGACTCCTCAGGATTGGCTGACCGCTGAAAGGGACTTAATAAATTCTTCCTCCTTGGAACACTGTCAAACAAGTCCGTTCGTACATCTCCCATGAATACATTACCAGCAAGCTTGATTGATTAGAGCCCCCCGCAAGAGGGTGAACCGATGAACCGACTCCCCCGGTGTGATTAATAGACTTTATTAAGTGAGTCCTCTCCTTTTTAATAATGGTAATGTAAAGGAAGGCGCAATGGAGAGGGGGGGGGGGCATAGGAAGTCTAACGATGATCACTGGTGTTCTCTCTCTCTTTGATCTACTCCTCTAGTTTGAGTTCATTTTAACTACCTCCAACAGGCTATATCCATCACTTGCCTATCAGAGTCACACACCACAGATATGAGGTTCTTTTTATAAACTGTTTCACTTTTTTTGCGTGCATGCTGCCAAAATGAAACTCTTTAAAACATCTCTCATGGGTAAAATGAGGAGATGGATTGATTTCACTTCCTGTAAATGCTTCACAGCTAAATGAAATGGACTCAGTAACCATGAAACATCTTTAATAAAAACTTTTATCGGAAATTAAGTAATGACTGTGTATCTGTGCATTTAGTTGTGATAAGCCATTGAAGCATAAGTGGAAGAGGGAAGGATTTTTATCTCTACTTGAGATAAATAGTGGCAAATTACTGTAATCTTTATTCGAGGATGGCACCTAAGTAAATTTGAAATACTGGCACTGTACTTGAGTATTTCCATACTTTGAGTAAATCTGCACTTTCTAATCCATCAAATCACCAGATATATTTACTTGTTACTTGATTTACATATTGGATAATGAGCTCTGAGGCATAGCAGTAATGATTAAACCTGCAGTTTTGATGTCAACACAAGCTTCACAAAAAACATTGCATAAAGAGTTTCATTTTGGACCGAGATCTACAGGTTCATCTTATATGCGTTTTTTTACAAAAATAATGTTTCTCAT
Source organism: Craterocephalus amniculus (assembly GCA_036024015.1). Lineage (NCBI taxonomy): Eukaryota > Metazoa > Chordata > Actinopteri > Atheriniformes > Atherinidae > Craterocephalus > Craterocephalus amniculus. The sequence goes on from JAVQJG010277770.1 coordinate 5,902, forward strand.
GTTCCCGTGCAAAAAATGTTCAAGCAATCAATTATTCAATCAAAAAACATTTATCCCAAATTCCAAACAAAATTAAAACAAATTTGTTCATCAGGGCTTTTTTTGTCTTGATTATCTTATTTTTCAGCTGAACTGAAAATTATGTGTAGTCACTAAACTGTCTCTACTTCTCCTGTAATATTTCTTATAAACTAACGCTTTGGTAATAATCTAATACGATGATGTCATATATACTGATATATTTGGAAAAGGGTCAATTACTTTATATTTTTAAAGTTACCATGTTCTTTTTTACTTTTACCTGAATTATTTATACATGCTTGTATTTACAGTATAGTTGACTAAATTGTGCAAATATCACGTTTTGTAATAAAGCATTTCAGTGTTTTGTGTGCGTGTGTTTGGATGCATTAATCAGAGCTCCTGGTAGCTTTGTGTACCCAAAGCGGCTTGTTGGCTAATCATTGTTCTTGAGAACTTGTGTGCTGTAAGTTAGGAGGTAAAACATGCACAGGAAATTGTTTAGCCACCACGGCCTGCGCCTGCTTATCAGCACAACACAGGAGCAACAGAGACTTTACTTGCACTGGACACGGCAGCTCCAACTTATCACCATGCTGCATTTTGCAACACACCACCACAAGTGATTTACCCAAACAGGGATATTGTAGATAGGGCCATTCACATCCCAGCACATTACTGCATGACCCAGACGAGCTCTGTTTGCTTTGCTGCCACAAACCAGACGCTCACATACACAGCCCTATACAGGATGACATCACCAGACAAGCCATGTAAACCTGAGAGGGAGGTCGATAACAGCAGGTGAGAGGGCTTCGCTGTGTAATGATGATGCCTACCAGTGTCTAAGTTGTAAGCCCTCTTATTGATTCTCCTCACTTCAGCCAATAGTCTTCACAGTCTATGCTTGAAAGTCTGCAGTAATGTGTTTGCATAGAATCCAATATCCGCTACTATTAATGAATACTGACAAGCAGCTCAACCTTTGTATTTTTTCTATTTAACTTAGTTAGTCCCACTGAGAGCAGAGATCCTGTTTCCAAAGAAGGCCTAGCCAAGACTGGAGTTGTACATTTGGTAAAAGTAATTTATAACAAATTTTGTAAAAATAAACACGTTTTATATTAAGAATAAAAGAAAAAGAGAAGGCGGAGGAAAATGACAGAGGCTGAGAGAAATAGAAGAGGAAGCAAGAAAAGCTTGGTGCTAAAACAGTAAGTATATGTTTAGACAAAGTGTTTACCATGGGTTTTACTAGGAGTATAAATAACGGATTTGCCAGTCTATCATGCAGGATGAGGCTGGGCGACATGCCTCCTCGTACTCCATGGGGAGTTTAAAAGTATATGTGCCAAAGCCAGGAAAAGAGGAGACAGAGAAAGTACTCTATTCTTCTCAACTTTCTTTGTGCTTAGATAAACTTGTTGTCAGGAACATTGTCAGCCACTCCAGCATGACACCTCACAGCCAGATAATGCCATTGCCATGCAAATGAGAGAAAGGGAAAGCTATACTATCTGTGGATGTGTACATCAATGTGTGTCTGTGTGTGTGTGTGTGTGTGGATGTGTGTGCATTCATGCATGCGGTTGTTTTGTTAGAGTTTCTTAAAGGAAGAAAGGGTGGGCGACAGAGTGATTCAGCGGTGGTATAAGGATAGATCGGTGCCTCGTCTATAATAAGGAAACTAAATGCATGCCGAAGGAGGATTGTTGAGCCAAATTCAATTCTCAGTCAACCCGCTCTCACTTACTCCTGGGAAATCTTCCTCATCTGCTCAAGACAAGTTGCCTAAAGACACCACACAGAAAGATTTAAGATGGCAGTTTGTTTCTACTGGAGTCACCCAAATTACCAAATAGAGTAACGGCAAAGATTGTCCTGATGTGACTGAAGAGTTTGGATTACAAGACAACAGGATTTCACATGCTGCAGAGGGACAGTGATAAACATGTATCCAGCTCTGAATAATAGAGGGGAGTTCACTTTTCGGTATCTTTAGGAAATAATGTACAATGAGATCTCTTCTATAGACATAATCAAACTAATATAAGGTAAAATTGTCTATCCGTCGCTTGTCAGCGACAGGATGAGAGAGCGGAAGTGGGGTCTTGTGAGACACACAGCAGAGAAGTGTCTGAACAAGCCAAGCATCAAGTATGAATGCTCCCTGCCATCTCCAGCTGTGCAGACTCTCAAGGTTTTGTCCCTGAGCAGCGACTGGTCACAATGAAGTGGCACTCTTACAAACAGAGAGGGGTGGGCGCTGTGTCACAGTCTCCCTGTGCAGAGGAGCCATTACAATCCACCCCTTCTCTTGTCATGCTAAGGCAGTGGCGCTCACAGGAACTGTACCCCTATTCACACATCAGCCTCAAACCCACGTTTGGTCACGGACAAACGTGGGAGCTGAGTTCAGCTTCCTCCCACTAATGTCAACGCTGCACAGTTTTTGAAGAAATTAACTTTTCTGCTTCGGATCTGCAAATACGTTCAACTACGTGATGACTTTAATGGCATTGAGTATGGACCTTGAATTCCCACGGGCCTCATCACCGAGAAGCACAGTCTTCACGTGTAAAAGACCATGAGAACAGGCATATCTAATGTCATTTTACAGGTAGATAGAGCGGGAGATTGGGGAGTAATTGGAAGTAATAACAGATAGCTCTCTTTCAGTCCCACAGGACCTCTTCCCTCCTAAATTCCCAGAAGACTCCTCGGCATATTTGCTGTCACACGAAAGAAATACAGTGGATGCTCTGTGACCTTTGTTCTCCTTCCCTGAAGGTCATCAGTCCACTTTACATACACAGATGAGGCCCTCTTTTCCGGAAATGATAAGACAAACAGTAGAGAAGAGGTAAGGTCAGCAAGTTAAACTACCAGCTAGAATGACAGTTAATTGGCCAGAGGGTAGTGTAACTGTCATCCATTTCCCCTGGGCGGACTTGGGAAGACTCCCCCTGGCTGCCTCCGCCGGCTCTCTTGAGACCTCCACTCCGCGCACAAGAACATTCACTTATCAGCTGTCTCCCACAAGTTCAACCAGTGGACATTGGCGCAGGGGAAAACAAAATGATTATATTGCCTCCGATTTGATTATTACTTCATCATTATTGTTTATATTGTGGTAATACACAATAAAGCCTGTGACAAGTTAGGAGATGAAATGTCAGAGTGAATTACAGGCATATGCAGAAGCTGGCCACAAATCAACTGGCAATGCTAAAAGGTCTTTCTTGCTAATTGCTCATATCCAACCAGCAGTGAAAGGCGTCCAGCCGCTTTGCAATAGACTGAGGACTGGCTGACTGAAAGCAGACAGATAAGACTATGTGTAGGAATGATTTGACCCATGCTCTAATGAATTGTTTAGTCCTGTGTGTCAGAAGCAGTGACACATGGCATGAGGGCTCTTGGGCCCTCTGTGAGTGTGCGCAAAGACAGAAAAAAGAAAAAGGAAAATAATTTCCCGCACATCACTTGAAATGAGTGTGTGTGTGTGTGTGTGGCTATGAGTGGGTGAGCGCATGAGTGGACCCCATGCATGTAGAAGAATGAGTGATGGCTTTAGCAGAATCTGTCTGCCTAATTTCGCAGGGTCTGGGTTTGGGGTGTGAAAGGCGAAAGAGTGTGTGCGTGTGGGAGATAATAGGGCTTTCTCCACGCTGCTCAAAGCTCTGCTGGCACACAGCTGGCCATCCAACTAAACTGTCCCAGCCTCTTTTTTTCCCCCCTTCCTCTGCACCCCCTTCCTCCCCCTCCAGCACCACCCCGTTCCCCTGCAGAATGCCAAACACGCGGGGTAAGGGAATACTGCGGAAGAGGGTTAAGAGAGAAAAAAAAAACCCCAAAAAACATTAGCGTTAATGGGGAGGATGAGAGAGGAAGTTATGATGGGGCCCACCACACCCAAGATCCATCTGGGGCCTGGTAGGAGGGGATCCGTCAGTGACAGACAGGTGTTCCTCAGAAGTTACTCTAATCCAATTCATGGGCCTCTGCTCTGTGGCCCTCAGGGATCATGGCTGTGCTCCCACCGTCCGACTGATACAGCAGTTTGTCTTCTGTCCATTCTCAGTGTCAGTCACTCAGTGTCAGTGTCAGACATATCCTAATATCAGACATGTAAGTATACCCTTCTTTTTACTGCAATTTAGTGAATGCATTTTATTTTTGTGCATCAGGAGTGAGCTGGGAGGAAAATTGAGAATGTGGAAACAGCATTTAGTCATTAGTCATTATTAGATTTAAATTATTACATTCATTTGATCTATTTATTTATGTATATCCCCTGGACTGACTTGGTATGTACAGGAGGTTATCAAAACGCAGTAAGAATATTTAAATGAAGAAAACCCTGACTATCCAAATCCTATTTAGTTAAAAACACTTACATATTCTTATTTCATCAGAAATGCCTTAGTCAGATCACATCAGATGTGAAATGATCTTGAAATGAAGCAACCTTTAACCATTAAATAGGAAAGAAATTAATCATGACACGATCCCATCTTTATATCGGTGTGTTTCGCAACTCCCTAAACGCCTTACTTTAACACATAATGAGTCATTTATGCTCTTAGATTTCTTTTGTTAACAGCCTTGGTGATGGGTGTAGTTTTCATTCACTGGAAAATATTGCTTGGTGTAACAGAAGAGATGCATTTCAAGTTCCCAAAATTAGCAACAGAGGTTTGTTCCAGGTGACGTGCAACTATGACTCAGAGCAGACTGACGTTAATCTTAACTTGTTTTTGTTTGTTTTTTTATCATGACAAACATCATGGTACTGGATGAGCAGGTTAAAAAAATGTATGAGGAAAGAGGATGATTTTCTTTTAAGCTCAAATTGATTTCTGCTGCCTTTAGTCATTGTTAATGTTGAAGGAATGGAAAGTTGGCCCCAGCATAATCCGCAAATTAAAACTATGAAGCCAAAGGTTTCTTTGATATCTTAGGCTACCTTTTGGAATATCCACCGGAACAAAAACCTCACATTAATAAGGCCTCTCTTGAAAAGGTGCAAAAGTCACTATGAATCAGATATGTTTTCATTGCCTCGTTTGATGAGAATAAACATGGCTGCATGGTGCACTAAAAGAGCACTATATTGCCAAAGTTGATCATGGCTGAAATTCAGCTAAATAAGTTGTTATAAAGGGTAGCAAACAAAAAAAGGGAAGGAGGAGCAAGGCAATGACAGCTGAGGTGGATATTCACAAGAGGAAAATAGATATTTCCATCTATTTATCAATTTTCTATCTTCTTGCTCCAATACAGGATCACAGGGGAGAGCTCGAGCCTATCCCATCTGGTACTAGGTGTGAAGTACACCCTAGACAGGATGCCAGTAGAGATATCTTCTTCAGGATAACTTTAATCTCTCAGCCATTATGTCATATTTGGAAATAAAGCAGTCAGTTATGTGATTTTAATGTTTTACTGGATCAGACTGGATACAAATGTTTAGCATCATGAGTTTAATTTTTGACAGCTCAACTAGGACTCACAAAGATATTTCCATTCCCCCTACGGCACATTAGATTGTCTTTAAAACAACACTTAAAGCACTACTTTAAGTAGCGTTTTCTTTTTCATGTCTTTTTTTTTGTACCATTTCAATTCAAATCCAAATCTAAAACAGTAATGAAAACTGTGCCCTCAGGGTTTCGGGTAAACATAAAGAGATGGGCCCATCCCTCAACATTTTGTATACATACACACAACAATACTCAGAGAACCATTCTTCTGCTCTTTCAATTAAATCAGACAAAATAAAGACAACCACAGATCTTTATTGTCAGAAAAATTGGGTAAAGATACTGTAAATGTATGGAGGGAAACTTTAAAACTCTGTCCCCATGCATGGGTGGATGGATGGATGGATGGATGGATGGATGGATGGATGGATGGATGGATGGATGTAAATGCTGGAAACTCATTGTTTTGCTCTTTTACTTCCGTGCCCTGGTTATAGATGTTGGAAAGGGATCAGAGGAACATATTTTTCATCTACATACCAGAATGTGAAGTTGTTGTGTTGTTTTTGTGCAAAATATCCTGCTAAAGACCCAAAAACTGTACATTTGATTTATTTTCCATTAATAACTCCCAGATACCAGATATGCAGCTTTTATCTTCATGCACATTCAAAACAACAAAAGAAAAAAACAACAATGATATCCAGAACCTATCTGTTGCATTTGGATGGATTTTAATTTCTGCTTTTAATTCTACATGGTTTTTTAAGTTAAACATTTCATATAGATAATTTGTGTGTGACGCCTTTCTGAGTCTTTCTGAATTAATGATGAAGAAGACATCAAAGCTTCTGAAGTAGTTTAAGCGAGGAGGAGGAGAAAGATTAATCTCTCATAAGGAAACAATAAAAGCCTATCTTTCAGCAGCAGCAGACAGCTTCTGGCAGATTTAGGCAATTACAGAGGGAGAGAAAGGAAGCGAGGAGGGCTCCCGCAGCTCCTCGCCACAAAAACACAAATACGTTTGTCTGGGATCGGTCCAGCGTGCAGTCCACACAAGCAGCGCAGGCATGAACTCTCCGGAGACCTCCGTCTTCTTCCTGGGTTTCAAGGCTCAGCTCGAGTGGAAGGATGTAGTTCAGGTTAACGCTGCATCTTTTCAGGTCGGATGAACCGACTGCGACCGTGTCGATCCAGAGATTTCCCTTCAAATCTGGAGACAGACGGAGGTGATGGTGCGATGCTTCACAGCCAATTTTCATTCAGTCTGTTAGGTCTGAGGCGCCACCTGGGAGAGAAACTTCCAGAAAGTTTCCTCGTCTCACTGGAGCGAGGGAATTTTATTGGCAGCTGTTGCAGGGGGAAAAATTGTAAGCCCAGTCCTTACTGTAAAATAGTTATTAAATCCTTAATCCTTTTACGGTTATTCATAGAGATTAAACTACAGGTGGGATTAGAGATTACCGGCAGGTCAGTGTCTGCTGATGTTGTTTTTCTGAGCTCATAAACACATTTCCAGCACCTCCTCTCAACTGAATCAGCTCTAAGGAAAGGGTTAGTTTAGTGTATTTACACACACACCCACACCCACACACACACACACACACACACACACACACACACACACACACACACACACACACACACACACACACACACACACACACAAACAA
>JAVQJG010277782.1:0-10658 GCA_036024015.1 Craterocephalus amniculus
TCAGTGCTGTTGCAGAGCATCAACTGCCATATGTCCAGGAACAATTATTTTTATAGTGACTGGGCTCCCCTATGAAGACCACAGTAAATACAAGAAAAAGGGCCGGATACTTTCTCTGCTGTGTAATTGGTACGCATATGTACCTGTAAACTATCAAGCAGAAGGCCATCGCTGTCAGTAAGTCAACGTTATATGGTGTGACCCTGTATTAAAACTGGGGAAACTGTTGTTGCCAAACATCAATACACTTCAGGTCACCCATTACTTATTCACCATCACATCTGGAGTGCAGAAGAGAGTGTTGGGCGGTATGATGACATTCATACAACAGCTGTTGAAATGCTAGGTTAATGCACGTTGTGGCAGGTGGCAGGATCCAGGGATACTTAGATTCATTTCCTTAATATCACGGAGGAATCTACTGAATTACTTTCACCAAAGTTAAAACGTTTTCTACTGGAATTATAAGCTATTGTGAATCCAACATAACATCGAAGAAACGCACAGTATAAAACATTTTGTGCTATACAGTATATCTGTAAATACAGATGTTTCATTTGGTTTGTATATGAATTCACAGCAGCCGACCTGAACCCGTCAGGCACAGATTGCAGGTTGAGCTCAGCGGTGGCTGCCTCCCACAGCCAAACTCACTCTGTTTTATCTCGTTGCCTCACCGTGAATATCTTGATTATGTAAATTAGCAATGTCTGTAAATAAATTCTGTGACAGCTTTCATGCAGTCATTACACTATTTCACTGCATGTCATAATGACTTTTCTCTAATTATAATACAGAATAAGTTTACAAACTTTAATCAATTTGTTCTCTTCTATTAAAAAGGAGTAAATTCCTGACAAGTTAACTTTAGCTTTGTTGACCCCCATTTTACAGAAAGAAATTGTTCAGAAGTAGGGAAACCAGATTTCTTTAAGATTTTATGAAACGAGTGAAAACATTTTTTTCCCCCTTCAGATAGTTTTGGGGCTAAATCTAATGCAGCTTATGTAATAACTCTTTGAATTTTAATTTTTCACAGTAGTGCATTTATTTAACAGAATTGTATTGAATAACTGGTTTCTGCAGTACTGGAAGCTGCAGTTTCTGGACCTCAGTTTTCAGTGCCATTTTGGCTAGTTTTGTTTGTCATTTATTGGCATTTTAACTTTTTAGTCAACTATTGCTTTTGTTTCATGCTGTTAACATACCAACATTGGGTCTAGAATGAGTTAGGGTTACTCGGCATGGCATAAACTAATTTATGCATCTGCATATGAAGTAGCATTTCTGGAGCAACAGCCTCTGGTATTACAGAAAGCTCCTCCTCACAACTGTAAGAATATGATCTGACCATTTCATTAAACCAATGTCTGTCCCATTAAATATAAATTTAGGAAGGGAGTTAAGTTAGTGTCCAAAGTATGTTGGACACCACAATGCAGTGAAATGTTTATCACTGTCTGCTGAGTTTCACATTTTAATAAAGCCAAAACTGCTAATCAAACGTCCTTTGTAAGTGTCATGAATTTTGTTACATTAAGTTATAAAATCATAATTTTATCATGAATCTCTATTACATTTTAAACTAAAAATATTTTCAAAGTATGCAAATACATAAATAAATGACAAATAAATGAATTGTCGGTTAAACTAGATGAATACACTTTGTATTGGACAACTCTGCCCCTAAACCTGATCTTTTATACAAGAGCTAAAAATTCCCCCTTTATGTATAAAAAACATGCCGTCAATTTATAAGGATAAGGATCATTTAAAGGAAGTTTACCCAAGGAGGCTTTCAAGGACATTTTCTTATAAACAGATGGAAGTGGACTACAAAGGAGGATTAGATCTTCATCTGTGTGTGTATGTGTGTTTTGTTTTATTTTTTCAAATTCTGAACTCTGTAAACATCATGCAAAAGTCAGATAAGCAGCAAATAAGAAAGTAGTCAATAATCTTTGGATTATGTGTGTGGCAAGTTAGAGAGGTAATGAAGCCATTGAACTTTAAAAAATGTAGAGGTGGAGGTTAGTGGTGGTTGTATTAATGGTTATACTAGCCCATTCATTTAAAAATAAATATATTGAATATAAATTTAGATTGTTATGAAAATAATGCATTAACAGCAGTAACTAATTCATGTAATTAATTGCGTGAATACAGAAGTCAACAACTTGTCCAAGTGGTGTCAGAAAGTCTAAAAAAAAGTAAGAAAAGAGGTTCAAATATGGAGGTATTTCATTTTATCTAACATGAAAAAGGCCACCTAGGCTGGAATAAAGCAGGTAACCTGGTTTTCACCAATCAAATGCAGCTTACCAGTCACATGACCACAGCACAAGGAAACTTTTCATAGCAGACAGGTAATGAAACAAGGAAACCATCAGTGGAAGGTGTTTCTAGCCTCGGAGATGAAGCAAGTTTGCTGGTTTTTAGTGGATTCTGTCAAAGTTAACACGTTAATTACCCATTAACGCAAATTAATGCATGCAGCGTTGGCATAGTTTCAGGAAGGGATGTAGAAAGCAGGTTGTGGGAGAAATGGGCACAGAGGCTCTTTTACAAAGACAGTTTAGCTTTAACCCTTTGGCCCTGTAGTAGCTTTTACAGTGTAAAGAATAATTTTCTTTTGTTTTGTTCATTTAGAAATATTTTAGATCACTAAGGTTTATGTATATTAGGTATAATCCTAAAAAAAAAAAAAAGATGAGTTTTGTGCAATTTTCATATTCATGGCATAATGTTTATCAATTTTTATCACACTTTTATCAATTATTTTTTCTTATTGACACAAAAAAACTTTTGGCATTTACTGTACAGATCATAAATATGAAGCTTTTGAGATACTCCAAGAACTGACACCTCTATGCACAAAAGTAACAGTGATTATAACAGGTGGACAATTTATATTACAGTTTTTAAAGAGTTGAGGTTCTACAAGATGGTTTTTAGGACAAGGCTGAGGTATTTTATCAACTAAGTTCTCCAAATAATGCCAGAAGAAGCAACTAACAATCTAACAATCCATCTCACACAAGGACAACTACACTACTAAGAAATGAACAAATCAGGACTAATTTTGTGAACTTCGCAACAGCTTACATTAGCATTTTATAAAGATAAATATCATGTTTTTAAAAAAAGATGAAATGAAACGGATAAAATTGAAATAAAGGATAGAAACATTCTGTGATTAATATGCGATTAAACACAAGTTAACTCATGACACCTATGAGATTAGTTACGATTAAAAATTTAAATCAACTGACAGAATATATACATAGATGTTGAATAGTGAATATTTTGGTGATCTTCAGCGCAATCATCTTATTATATTTGGACTGTATTTGAGATCATACCCCATTTCTTGAAAAATATACTGTTCTATAATTATCCTTGAATCGGAGTCTTACAGAGACACAAGGGAGCAAGTCCTTGGAGAGGACAAGAAGAAACTGAGCTAGGCAGATTCTGAAGTTGAGGGGAGCACAGAAATAACAAGAAGGATGGAGCGGTTGGTGCTGGAAAGTAGAGCTTTAGTAAAAGACTGCCCTGCCAGGCAAAAAAACAAGACAAGAAAGGGACTTTAAGAAAGAGAGTTGATCTTTGAGCAGATGAAATCTTCAACTCACTTTATTGATAATGTTTTGTGTCAATAATCAGTCTTTCTACTCCCCCTTTCCACTTTGTTGGAGTAAGAACCCAAGTTTTAGTCAATACATCCTGCAAGCTGCAGACCCGACTCAGCCCTTTGCAGGAGGCCAAGAGGGACTGCAAGGGTAGAGGGCTGATGCTCAGAAGGAGAGCAGGAAGGGATATCAAAGATTTAGTCAAAAAGGAATAATTAAAAAGGGGCATAAATTGTTTATGGTGGGAGGACCTGAAAAGAGAAGAAAAGGTGAAGAAAAGAAATCAATGAATGAGAGATTCCAGTGTATTTACTGGACTATACAAGATAAAATAGAGATAGCAAGAGAAACAGAAAGAAAAGGAAAGATGGGGAAAAGAAGTGAGTCCGAGACGATAGGAGGCAGAGGAAAGCCATCGAGCTACTTCTATTACCAGGTCGTCCTTAACAGGAAGGGAAGCTGGACTGGAACAAATGGACAGTAATTGCACACAATCTGTCTTCAGAGCTCAATCACTTGGCCCTACAGGGACCATTGGTGAAACACTTCCCTCACACTAATCTAATAACCACTCCCCTGACCTTCATCCTCATGGAGATGTTACCTCTCACCTTCAACACGGATATCACCCTGATGGGGAATGGCGATGTAAATGCGAACACGGTTCGTCATTAGCCGGGTGCATAATGAACCTTTCATATATTTGCATTCAAAAATAAACAGAGCGAGTCAGAGCGGAGCTGTTTGCTGACAGTGGAATATATTTTCAAGCTATCAAGATGGACTTTTAGAATAATCTTGTTGCTGTAATTGTTTTGTTTTATCATTTAACCAGTAGGTAATGAATGCTGCATATATTTACATACAAAATAAATCTCAAACTTACGCCGTGTAGCAAAATAGAGTTGGGTCTTGAATTCACACTCCCAAAAAAGAAAAATCACTCATGCATCAAAATCTCTGCTTGCTAATATTTTTCTTCTTTTTATTATATGTTGGCTTGTTTTTTTTTTATTTTACCAAGACTCATATTAAAGCTTTTACAGGCATCACTCTCAGTGATGTTGTTTTAGTGACATTTGACTGACTGTAGATTGAAAAATTCTTCAAAATGAGACTACTGGTCAGAAAGAATGACAGCTCTAATAAGACTGCTGCAGATAGTTATTATCCACACTGTGTGCTAATGTAGCTGTAGCCATTGCAAGTTTACTCATTGGTTAATTTTTAGATAAATAATGCATCTAAGCTAACAGTCAACGTTTCATTGCACTGGTGGAATATTTTAGATCAAGGTCATATGCTTATTATTTTCTGGTAAGATGTTTTTCTGACTAAGTAGTTGTTATGTTACACTATGTTACTTATTTGAAGTGTTTTTGGACTGTTTATTTGAATGAGATATTCTGGCTCCTTACTGAGATTTTATTAGTTATCATGAGCAAGTCTGTGCTTGTTCACTGGACTTCACTGTTAAAATGCAAATTACATGCATTTCTCTGTTTAAACCATTTCAAAGCAGGACTTTTCTTGGGTGTGTTGATCACATTCTGCTGAAGATTCAAATTTTTACTGACTGCAGTGAAATGAGGAGCCATCATGAAAACTGGAACCACTGAGTTTCTGTTAATGAAAGAGATAACTACCTGATTAAAACAGTTTATTTAGAGTTATTATACATTATGTATTAGGTTTGTGGAGCTGAAACTTTTGGGTTTATTTAAATGAACTGGTCATTTTTTTATTTGAGTACATATAAATGTAAAATTATGAAAAGCTAATTTGCCTTTTTAGATGTGGACTCGTCTTTGGGTAAATCAGTGATTCCCAACATATTTTTCCTGAGGACCCTGTTCATGCAGCTATCAAAAGCTTATGGAATAATTTCCTTTGATGAAACAAAAGTTAAGCATATTACCATGAAGTCATACTTCTATTGTTTTTTATTTTTCCCCCAAAATACATAATCTGCATTGTGAGAAATGTCTCATTAATCAACAGGTGCAAAGTTTGTGTTTTCAGTCACCCAAAACGATGTGTCCATGTGAATTAAATAAACATAAGTGAATGCACCTCAACGCGTCACTGTGCGTAACTTTGATTTAAGTCACGCTGACCCCAGGCTGGGGTCAATAAAAGCAGTATAATTTACAGTAGCACTTTAAACCATTGCGCTCATATAGAAACTTGAAAAAGTGGAGATTGGGCCTCTTTGATCTCAAAGACGAGTTTCTGTATTTCTCATGTATTCAACAGTTTATTTATTTATTTCAAACTAAATATTAGATGCACAAAATTTAAAATCTCAATTTTGAAATGGGTTTTGGACATCTGGTTCAAAGCCCTTTAAGGAGAACTTCAGTATTTTTCAACCTGTACCTTTGTTGTAGCATGCTATATGATCATTTACTCACCCAGACAGTTGTGGCGCAACTCAAACTCCATAAGAAAATATTATGTGAACACGCGATCAGCATAAATCCATATAACGGGAGCGATCGGCCATGGAAAAAGGGCAAATTCACTTCGTACTGTAAAATAGTCCGCTACAATCTATTTTTACAACTTGTAAAAACACAAACACGGAACATGTTGCTATTATCTTAGCAAATAGCGAACTGTCCTACAGTACGGAGTGATCTATGAGGGAATTTGCCCTTTTGCCATAGCGCATGGTAGTGACGTAATCGCTGTTGCAGGCAGGTTGCAGGTCAGCACAAAGGGCTTGAAAGGACCCCGGAATAACAACAACGAAGGAAGTACAGGCTGCATCCAGGTCACGGAGGGATCTACTAGCATTTGCTAACAACACATTGGTAAAACGGAGGCGTTTTGTGGCAGATAAAGCCTTATTTAGTGGGCGAGCACCGATTGGCCGATCACTCCCGTTATATGGATTTATGCTGATCGCGTGTTCACAGAAATATTTCCTGATGGAGTTCGAGTTGCGCCACAACTGTCTGGGTGAGTAAATGATCATATACTGACACATGCTACAACATAGGTACAGGTTGAAAAATACCGAAGTTCTCCTCTAAGGATTTAGTCGATTATATTGTTTGAGTTGAACTTCTCCATCATTTTACCCTACCCTCCTCATCCTAGCATCTGTTACGACCCAGGTATGTCCAGGGAAAATAGTCGTCAGCATAAGACAAAGAAAAAGGAAATGTTTAAAATAAAGCTATTTATTTACAATAATAGATACAGGCCACGGCCTCAACACACAATCCACTAACAAAAGAAAGCATTGAAAAACAAAAAGAAACACTACAACTAAGGTAAGAGTAAACAACTGATGACTAAACTAAACTAACAAAGGAAAGAAAATAGTGAAAGGAAAGAGCAGTTACTCCAACCAATCAGAGAGGGTTTCAGTGACTGAGCAAAGAGACATTTTCATTGTGGAGGATCAGATTATTCTACCTGTGTCACACTGTTTCCTTGTTTTTGATATGGGATGAACCCAAGGTCTTGCAGCGAGATTTCAGGCAAAATCTCAGACTTTTCACCCCTGATGCTTGTCTGTTAAAAGGAAAGAGAGAGACAAAATCTCTTGGCTCTCGCAAATGCTGAAGTGCCGTTTCCAGAGTGAATTGTTGAAACCAGTGTTTAAATGTGTACTTGACTGTGGTATGATTGTGTGTTTTATGTTTATGTTTTATGTCTTTGGTTTTATGTTGTTGATTTTATGCTGCTATCTTGGCCAGGTCACTCTTGAAAAAGAGTTTTTTTTTAAATTTCAATGAGTTTTTTTTCCTGTTTAAATAAAGGTTACTACTGTTAGGGACTGCATCCAAAAATTTCCAAATTCCTCCCGTTTCCTGACCAATCAGATTTTTTGGAGACGAGCGATCTGAGAGGCCAATGTGTGACGCTGACGCTGTGGCTGCAGCATATCGCGTCCCATGTGTCCTGTTTCAAATTGGTGGCGATGTGTTCCGCTTGACGCCCCCCGTGTGTCAAGCCCTTAACTTGAAATCCCATCAAAACTTTTCAAAACCTTCCAAACCCTCAAAGATCTGTTTCACAGGTTCTTGCTTTGGCTGGTCGGCCCTGATTTTACTTTTTTTTCCTATGTTTCAGAGTCCTTGACTTGAAGGAGCTGGGCGTTCTTTCTCCTCACTGGGACGGACTCCGGCACGATGTCATCAATCACTGTAACCACCTGATTGGCTCTTATCAGGAAACACTGGCCAGGATCGACAAACTTTCAGGTCAGGAACAAAATGCTTAAAGAATAATAATCTGGGACAAGATGCTAAAATGCTTCCACACAGCATCATGGTCAAAGAAAAACTAGAAATAAGTCTGTCCTTAGAGGGATTACAGACATTGTCTCCTCCACATGGACGACCATGGTGAGACGCTGTAGAAAATTCTAACACGTCTTATTTAACAAAGAGGTGTTTTCTGTTTCCATGCCTGATCAATAAAAATGAGTAGAAGTTGAGCCAAAAACTGGGTCTAACTTATAGACGTTAGGGCTGGGACCCTTTCTACCGAATCAATTCTTTTATGAGTTTTTGGTTGACAATTTCATTTAGATTGCAATTACTTTTTGGATAGATTCTTTGTTTTGGCTGGTTTTTTTAGGTAAAAAAATAAAATACAAAATATTTTTTTCTTTTTTTCTTTTTAAAATTTCATTTAGGAAAACGCCACACAGTAGCCAGACCATCATTATGTTTGCTATAATGCCCGACAACACGACTAAAACATTTTAAAAGCAAAAGAGATCTTTGGAAAAAAATGTAAACTAATTTTTTTTTAGGTTTGGACGATTATGGAAAAAATAATTATAACTGTTATTTTGATTGATATTGAAATCATGATTAATGTACACGATTATTTATTGATTTAAAAAATGCATTTGTTAAACCAACAAAACTCAACCTCAAATATAACATTTTAAAAAACAACTGGAAATAAATTTAAAACAAGGAGTAAAATACTGATATATATAAAAAAAATAATAGCGATGCTTAGAAAGCAATATTGTAATCACAATTAAAATTCGATTAATTGTCAGCCCTATTTTTTTTTGGGGAAAAAAACTTTTTTTTTCAACGAAAAAATTTATAATAATATGGAAGGATTTTTTCCCCACCCCTAAAAGTCAAACCACCACTGAATATCATTTTAAATGACTAAACCTGTGTTTTTATGTGGAGGACTAGGAGAAAATCCCCAGATAGACCTGCACTGCAGAGTTGTGTCCATCACAGGTTATTGCTGAAGCTTTAAAGGTCAGTGCATCTTTTCTATCCCCTCTGGACACTTAGCAGACGACAGGAAATGATGACATGCCTGACTTTATCCAGGTCACTGAGGTCAGCCGTTTATCTGCGGAACAGAAAGTGTCTGCAGATAAACGAAAAGGATGGATTCATTAAAACATTTCATAAAAGCAGCTTCCGCTCCCTAAGGAGGCTTTTTATACACACAGGATTAAAATCGTCACCGCTAGATAAAATCCTTTACTACACATCACGTTCGGTCGTCGTTCACCTCGTTCACATGGGTAAAGTTCATGAATCAGGCACCAGTTCCAGTTAAACCCCGACCGTTTACACGGATCCAGGCATCAGAGGAAATCGCTTTCACACACGTAGAATTTGGCTTTCCTGACACAGAAGGAGAAGAAACAGGATTTCTGATGTAAAAAAGTGTGCGTGTTCATTTAAAATGATAAATTAGCACAACAGAACTCAGTTTCTCAGTGAGGCGTCTCCTATCGATGGTGAATTCAGCCGCCGGCTTGCTTCTTAACTGTGCTGTGAAGGTGCAACGTCCTCCAGGAGAACTTTGCTCTTGTTCTCTGAGGGAGGAGTTTAAGTTGTTAGGAATTTCATAGGGCATGAGAAGTATGGTGTGATTGGTGGGAAATTTGAAGTGTGCTAATACACAAACGGAAAAGTTTTCATTTCTGCGTTGACAACAGGTTGAACTGATATTTTTATTTAGAAGCTGATCAAGGTGTTGAAAAAGTAAAAAACATATCCAAACAATTTTAAATCCAATAGGATGGTTGATCCAATCAGAAATAAATGTATGTGTGTGTATGTAAATTCAGTTAAAATCAGAATATCATCACATATTGAGCAGGTCGGTTTACTTTTCTGTTTTTTTTGTTTTTTTTTTAATAAACTGTATTGATTGAATGAACAGTGTAATCCAAGCCATAATGTGAAGCGCAGGGTGTGTTTTACATGAAGTATTTTACATTAAACATGTAAACACGGCTCCTGGTCACATGATGCTGCTCACGGCGTCACCGTTCATCCATGAACCAGAGATCCGAGCCGAGTCTGTCCTCTTTCCTGTTCTTTAAACCGCCTGAGACCCAGAGCTTTATTTTGATTTAGCATAGAGATTTCTTCTAGCTATTTGGGACCAATAAAAATTATTTTGTATTATCCTTATTTTCATGATCATATATATTTTATTATATATTATCTAGATATAAAAGATTATCTTAAATTGAAAAACAAAATCTCCTCTGACTCCAACAAAATGTAGTTTAAATGCTTTACAGAATTAGTCATATGGTGCAGACGACCAAAGATGTGATGTGAAGAAAAAGTTAGACAGAATTAATTTGGTCCTTTTTTAATGCTGGAAATTTATTTTACTAAGACTGTGTAGAAACTAAGGCTGGGATGATATGCTTTCCTCCCGATTCAATTCCTTTACGATTTTTTGGGTGCTGATGGAATTAAATTATTTTTTTTCTCCAGATTTTAGTGAAGAAAAAGAAAAAATGTTACAAAAAATCTTATTGCTGTATTTTTTTTCTTAATTGCAATTAGGAAAAAAACAACACATTACCCAGACCAACATTCTGCTACTATAATGCACGAAAGGACAAGTAAAGAATAAAAATAATGCTAAAAATGAAATTTAAAAAAACCCATTTAAAATATTTCTTGCATTTATTTGAAAAAAGATTTTTTTAACAAAGAAACATTTATTTTAAAATTGTGAAATAAAAAATCATGATCTTAAAAAAAAAGAAAAAGTAAA
>JAVQJG010277798.1:0-11707 GCA_036024015.1 Craterocephalus amniculus
CGCTGCTTTTATCCCCCCTAAACCTTATGTCCCCTCTGTTTTTAACCTGTTTTATTTTAGATTTTTAATTTTTAATGTGTCTAATTTGTCGTTTTCTATTTGAGCATTTCAAGTTTACCTATGTTTGTTTGTTTGTTTTTTTTGTTCGTACTGTAAAGTGTCCTTGGGTGTCCTGAAAGGCGCTTCCAAATAAAATTTATTATTATTATTATTATTATTTACCACAAAAAGCTTTGTTATTCTTATTTTAAGGCTGTTAGCATTAAACTCGGCATCACGCATAGAGAAAAAGTTCTCTACAGTTTGGCACATTACTGCCACCCTGTGGTGGCATCAACGAATTATAACCAAGTGAGAGTGAAAATTATTTTATCTTCTAATCCAATGGTGTAAAACCTCATAAATCATGGCAACCATCTGACTTCATGTTCAGCTGCGGACAAACTGCTCCAAACAAGGTTTTCATGCTGTATATCACATTTAAAAACAGAAAGTTTCCATTTTGGACAAATATCTCTGTTGATCGATGATGCCGATTCAACGCGGAATATTTTTATGCAAATAAAGAGGTTCAACTTTTTGCCAATTTTTCATTTCTTTCAAACCTTCGGCTCATTTTATCCTCCGAAGTGCTGAAAGCTTTAAGAAACACTTCTCCACATCTGGGTCTTTGTTCCGACTTCCCCGCTGCACAGAAAGCAGCCCTGCTGGGGAGAGCAGCACAAAGCTATGCAACGCCATGAGGAACAGTTTCCATGTGAGGATATGAGTTCCAGCATCTTTGCAGAAAAAGGCTTCAGCTTGTTTTCACAGATCAATTGAAGATTTATCCACTTCCAACTTCTTGTTGTCCCTTAGTTGACATTAAAGGGAAAACGTCTCATCTGCACAGAATAAAACTGGACTAATTGTGTTGGCTTGGCACGTTTATCAGCAGAACTGTTGCTGGTTTCCTGTCAGTCCCACCATTTGGAACTGGTTCTGCTCTGAAGACTCAACAAAAAGCAGCATTTCTTCGCAAATAATGATCACAGTTCATGATAAAGACATCAGATGTAAGCCCTCAAGCCGCCAGCAGCACAGCCCAACTTCCCTCCTGTCATCGTGCCTCCGTGCCAGTGCGTGCGCATCCCGTCACAACACAAACAACACCTGTAGTGCGCGACCTGTGCCCGCATTTCACGCGCGGCTGGATCTGAGGGAGCGAGGCGTCAAAGTTGCGCTTCGTGACGCCTCCTCGCGCCGCCGCTGCTCGTCCTGTCATCGCAGTTTCACATCCACACCATTCACACGGTAAAAAGCCGGCAACATGCGTGCGTTCATGCGCGCGCGCGCGTTTGTTTGTGTGCGTGTGTCTGTGTGTGCGTGCTGTCCGGTTTGTCTCCAACAACAGCGGCAGCTGAGCGGTGACAAAGAAAGCCCGTTTCCACGGTGCTCCCGAGGCTGCCGCTTCTTCTGAACACGCTCCTTTCACACGCAGAGAAACTGAGTCCGACCCCTGACGCGTGTCAGCCATGTCCACTCATCAGTCCACGCAAACACACGCGCATGCATGTATTTAAAAGAAGAGGTGAGAATAAAGCTGCGCGTGCAGGACTTACCAGGGCTGCTCCAGCTCCCAGTCCCTGAAAAAGTCGAATTCAAAGAGGTCCATTGCCGCTTCGGCTGGTGGTGTCGGTGGTTAAAATCCCAGGCTGGTGCTACGTGGTTCTACATGGGCTACTGAGACTGAGAGCGCGCGCATGTGTGCGACAGAGCGAGTGGAGACGAGCTGCTGCCGCTGCCAGGAAGCTGCTACGTGGTCGGAGCAAGCTGACAGCCAGGCAGAGGTGGAGGGAGGGAGAACACACACACACACACACTTCTCTCTAACACACACACAGGCGGCAAGTCAGATATCCACAGAAAAATGTTTCCTCACAGAAACCAGAGATTCTTAGGTTTTCAGAGGTTTTCACCAAAAAAATTAAATAAAAATGAAGTGATCATGTTAAACTGTGATATAAATACCTTGAAGAAAGAAGCAGTCTCTCCATTCCAGGTGTTTCTTTTGTTTGTTTTTTGTTTTGCAGAAAACTGCTAATAAATAGTCTATAGCAGTGGTCCCAAACTTTTTGAACCCCGACCCCTAAGGTTACATGTGTGTTGGTGACCCTCCCTTCCCCAATGGCAGTTATTAATTATAAATCACACGGGTCATTCTGCAGGATCCTCTAAATATAAGGCTTGAAAACTGTCTTCAAGGATTAATGTGGATATATGCATTAATGTGTTTAATAATTTAGGTGTTAAATTTAGATTTCAATCTGCATTAATGGTTTGAATTTTACAGCCGTGATAAAAATCCCATATTTATATATAAATATATGTTATATGTTTTTCACAATTATCTGGCATCCCGCTGAAATGATCTCCCGACCCACAGTTTGGGAACCACTCCTCTATAATGCTGGTTTTCCAACCTACTTTTTCTCATCATGCAATACTACCTAAAGCCCAGTTACTACAAAGGGGTCTAAATTTTATTTATTTTTTAATTAAAATGTTTGTTTTTTTTGCGTTTCCAGAGTCGAAATCTCCTAAAGGCCCATTTATGCCTCCTTACCAATGTAAAAACATCCCTTTCCAACATAGTGTACCTCGCATTCCTCATCCTTCTATGCATCTTTACATTGCCATGGTTGGCCTCCACTAGGGGGCAGTGCTGAGTTCAGGCTCCTGTCATGTGCTTCGGTAAAGTCAAAGCTCAAGTAACATGTACGGCAGCCAACAGTTGCAAAAAACACACTTCATAAAGAAAAACACTGCATGTGAACAGAAATGCAGGCGGGGAAGCTGCCAGTCCAGAGGAATCCTGTATCATATGGTATAGTTTCTCTACCGGTGCTCACCTCGATCAGACTTTGACACCAGCATTTCTCATCTTTTCACCCTTATCTGCCTTTCGGGTTAAAACTCACTGCCAACCCTAGAGGCCTGAGAGTGAACCTGCAGCATAATCTTCTATGAAGAGCTCTTCTGTATTTGCAGCACTTTCCTGTATTTGCAGCGTTTTACCAGCATGTCTGTTCCTATGCACACGTTTATGAAGCATGTTTAGACCTGTCGGACAGCACAAAATACATTTCATCATTTTTGTAATAGGAATGAGTCGTCTTCACTATTTCTTAGACACATTTCATTGATGAATATTGCAAGAAAAATCAAGGTTACCTGAACTAGTCCACCACCGAAGCTCCAGCAGCTCACTGAGCTCATTAACATGGATGGATGGAAACTGACAGGTGCACAGGGTGCTACATCCTAAGTAGCAGAAACTTTTTTGTTTTAAAATAATGTTGTTGAGCAGATTTTGATGACCCCCATTTATTCACTCTGGGACCTGGTTTCAAAAGTTTGTTTCCATGTAAACCAAACTCAACTTGTCTCCATGTGGACATGACCTTAATTTAACAATGACACAGACTGTACAGTCAAAGCGAGGGCTCAGGCGGTGGAGCAGGTCGTCCAATAACCTGAGCGTTGGCGGTTTGAATTCTCCTCCCACAGGCAACTGTTGTTTTGTCCTTGGGCAGGACTATGGCAGCCCAACAGAGTCACAACAATCCAAAAGTTTCAAACGCTCGTCATATTCAGAAACACACTGCAGGCGCAGGATCGCACTGCAAAAAATAAAACTGCAGGAAGAACATGTTATATCAGCTGCAAGAAGGAAACGCTGCATTTTCACCATAGACTGTAAAAAATAATGGACAAACCCTAAAACCACGTGACCCAAAGGATTCTGATGAGCTGAAAAGAAGCTCATTGGGCGGTTCCTTCCTCCGCCATCTTGGCATCGTCACGAGTCTCGTGACTAGCGGAAAGCCCAAAAATGGCTGACGAGAGCGGAGCTGTGAGCGCGGGGAGGGATGATTGACACTCATCAAATTCCGAGCTACAAGCTAACAGAGCTAACCCGGAGCTAACGGGAGCTAACCAGCCAACGGAGGAAGTTGGGTTAAAGATCTGAAGCACTGGTAGCGGCTAAAAACCGCGGTTGTGCTACGCTAGGCCTCGTTTTCCCGGATATCTGGCACCTGTCAATCAAAAGGACACGCCCCTATTTATGAGGAACTTTGGGATTAAATAACATCTAAATGGAGGCGCTAGAATTTTTTTCACTCCCCCCACAGTTGTCATGAAGGTAAACCTGACATTTTAATCCTAAAATGTTTTTTTTGAACCAGGCTGTAAACATGTTTAAACATGCTGTAAAGTTGGCCTTTTTAACATGGGAGCCAATGGGAAATTGCTCTGTTTTGGAGCCAGCCCCTAGTGGTTGAAGAGGGAACTGCAATTTTTTGCACTTCGGCATGTGTATCACTTTTCTAGCGGGAGGTTGCCGCTTGATTTTCACTCACACAACAGAAGTTTTCCTGGACCTCTAGGGGGCAGCGGTGAGTCTCCTACCAGAACAGAAGTACTGGAATAGTCATTGGAGAGAAACTACGTCAGAGTACATTTTTGGTCTACATTTTACACAATATTATACAAAAAAAACTGGCAACAGGAATTATTGACGTAAGTGCATCAGGAACACTGATTCACATCCGGTGAAAACTCACTATTGCCCCCTTGAGGCCTGGAGCAATTCCATTTTGAGACTGAATATGCACCATGTTTACTTTTTGTAGATGTTTTCGTTAATCCAATGCGGTTGCAGTGTGTTTTTGTGTATGGATAGTGTTTGCACCTTTTGTATTGCTGTGACACTTCTGGGCCACCGTACCAGACACTTTGCCTTCCTTGCCTTCAGTGTTGGCATCACGAGTGCACTCAGATATTAGTCGCTTTCAAGTGTTAAATGACTGTAGAAAGAATGGAAAAGGAGCCCCTTGTGCTCTGTGGGGACCCCCTCGGGGTTCTATTACTGCTCTACAGCAAACATCTCACTTTACTGATGCGGAAAAAAATCAAATGCAAAAATATTTGAGCTCAGAAAGAGCAATCTTCTCTGGATGCAAATGTTGTTTATGCAATGTTTTGTAAAAATGTTTGCCTGTGAAAAGGTTGTAGTGTTCAAAGCCTATTTTAAGACCTAGGCCATAGGCTCATTGTAAATCTTATAAGCCCTCAGTTTGTCTCAGAGATCACAGGGAGGTCTGTTTTGCCACCTGGTTTCTGTCTACGTCTCAGGTGGCTCTCAACTGTCAACTGATAAAGATCCAGAAAGTTTACTCAGTGCAGTTGTTCTGCCTCCGGCTCAGGCAGATATTTGCCCTCTCTGAATCTGAAACTGGAGTTTTCCACTCTGATGTCAACTGTGTGCTAAGGATGGAGGTTAAAATGAAAGATAATATTCAAATTATCCATTCATCAATGGTATAGACAAGGGTATGCGCGGGTTTCCCACTTATAAACGACTCGGAAGGAAACATTCCTTTTTCATCTGCAACATAATTGCACTTTTTTTTTTTCAGGCATCCTGAAGCCAGACTACTCTGCCTCTAACTGGTTAGTTCTTACTGTCCTCAGTGGTTAACTTTAAATGAGGCACAAGGAATGATAAGTCGATCGATGGCCAAGTTGGGCGAATTTCTTTACGTGTACGTCAAGTAACATCTCAGCCAATGGTAGCAATGCTACAGCGGTGCAGTTAGCTAGCAATGGTTACCTTAGCCGAACACCCATACCTCACGAAGGATGCCCGTGGGAAGGAGATGCTGCCCCCACAGCCAAAGAAGAGGGTAGAGCTTCAGATGGGCATCAGAGAGGGTCAGTGGGCCCCTTGTCATTGCTGGGGCCCTCATAAACATCAGATGTTGTGACTTTGGGATTGTGTATCAGTAACTATGTGACAAAACAAGCAAATATTACAGATAGATTTGAGTGACATGAGGAGTACGACGTCCTACACGTCACTGTTTCTAAAGTGGTGTTTCTCTGGACTAATTTTTAAAAATATGGGCAAAAGATTGAGAATATACCCACTCCACTTCACCACTGCCCTTCTTATCCCAACTTATTCCTTCACTATTTTATTTTTTAAATGAACTCGCTTTATGTGAACACAGTTATAAGTCATTGGATGAATGTGGATGATATACATAAGTGGAGCTAGAAGGGCGACAATGGACACTGCTGAAATCTGATTGGACATCACCGGTGGCACATCCAGGTCTCCAAACAAGCTTTGATAACCAGTATGACCAGTATGCAGTTTGTACTAAGTTTTAAATTAGTTATCTAACTATTCAACCTTTAAAAACTACCCATGTGGCTGCACGTTTAGTTTCTGTGCAAGTGCAACTACTAATGTTATGTAAGGCTAGTAGCCTGATGTTAGCATGAAGCTACGTTGCAGAGCTAATCATGTTCTGTGCTAGCACTAGATTAGTTTAAAGATAATGTGGGAAAACCGTGTCGTCTTTCATTTTCAATATGTATTTAGGGACTACATTTCCACTCAGGATATAAATACTTCCACATTGAAGCTGAAAATAAACCATAAACAGAACCTCAGTAACCAAACTCATTAGCGCTACATGCTCTAGATCAAATTAAACAGGAGGCTGCTAGTTGATTTTGAAGTGACTCCAGCATGAAAACGTGCAAATATATCCTGCAACTAGCTTAATTTTGTATAGGAGGATATGAGAATGATGAAAAAATGAAGAAGTTCTTTGTAAAGAGTAATGACAGAGATCAGGCTGAGGCAGACCCCAGAGTCAGCAACTCCCAACATGGAGCTAGCCTTGTAAATCATCATGGTCCAGTCTACCACTAACTACCCCCGCCCCACCCGCCATGTTTAAACATATAATCAACTGTATTGAGATGTAAAGTGTCTTGAGATTACTTTATTGTGAATAAATGCAACAGAGATTAAGCTGATTTGAACGGAACTGAATATAAACAAGGAACTCTACTTTGAAGCTCTTATGCTCCTTTTCTATTTTTAAATCTCACTTTCCATTCAGATCACCTGTTGTTGCTGTAAATTTTACCATTAATGAATTTCACAAATGTAACAATTTACTGCTAGTAATTAATCATACAGATATCTCAATATTGTCACTTTCTAAATGGAATTAGGCCAATATCAGAACTATTCAGCGGATCAGGGCAACAGGATGAAAACAAAGTGAGCTTTGCTTTTGTTGTGTGACAGGAGGAAGGCCAAGGCTGGGATTGATCCCACCACCTCCCAGGACAACCACCAGCTCAGTTCACTAAAGTTAAATTCTCTGTAGTTAATTGATGTAAATGTATATCTAACATAACACTGAAATGAAATGTTAGCGCCCCATTTGGACTGTAATTATGTATGACTGATTGGGTTAATGGCATCGTTACAGGTTCAGCAGCAATGACTGAACGTTAGATTTATGAATGACAAAAAACTAAATACACCTTTTTGATGTTGTTTGCTGTTCCCTCAGGACCCAAAACCTTTCTTAGTCTTTTAAGGCTGCTTTATTTTGAAATGCTAATCATCCCCACATCCTGTTGGATTCCCTCTCTGCCTAACCGTCCTCACCTGTCTCCCATTGTCTTCCCTCCCGGCCATTCGAGCTGTGTTCCTCTTCCCCTCAGTGCCAGATTGGCTTGTTTTTCACTTCCTCTGCCCCAAGTTTTTGTTGCAGACAAGACGCCAGTTTTTAATCAATCCCATATCTGGCTGGAGTCCAACCTGTCTGACCCCGTGTTCATGCATAACCGAGGTCGATGCCTTTACGTTCAGATCTGCTCTTGTTTCTTTATTTCCACTGTTCCAGTATTATTTATGTCTCAAACAAGGGCAGCTGGAAGTCAAAACTGGCTAAATTCTTGTCAGGTTGAAAAGAAATGTTCAAAACCTTTTCATAATGTACCTTCCAGAAAGAAGTCTACGTAGAAAGATTTAGTTGGAATGAGACTTCTTGGTTAGTTTTTTTGTTTCTTTATTAATTTGTTTTGTTGGCATCAAAATATACAAATAAATAAAACTTAAATACCTTTAAGGGGTGTTCATGTTATTTATTTACAATGATGTGAAATTAATAGTAAAAATTGAGAAACTATTGATGTTATTTGGGCTCAGCCACTCTGCATGCTGCGTTCAGGTGCAGAGCAGATTTCGGACAGCAGAGTCACTCGTTACTGTCTGGACGCAGCAAAGCAGGATCAGTTAAGAAATGTTTACGTTGTCTATCTATATTTTAGTTAATGGTTTGTTTAGTTAATTTGGTTTATTCCAGGTTTAATCCTGAATCAGATAATTCCTCTCTTATCCTCTATCCGAAGCAAACGGGCTCAAAGCGAGTCTGTTCAGGTGAAAGTGACGTAGCATGCTAGCGGCTAGCTGCTGCTTCATAACTAGAGTCCACATCGAGCCAAAAAGCTTCTTATTACGACGTTTTCTCATGTTGTTGATGGAAAGAAACGAAGCAGGAAGGAGAGTTTTTAACTTCCGGTAGACGTACGTACAGTACGTCACTTCCACCATCCAACCAATCAGAGCCCTCCCCTTCCACCAACCAACCAATCAGAGCCCTTCGCAGCCCCTGGATTTAATGTAGAATTAAGAAAACGTTTTTTCATGTCATTCAGAATTAATATTTCCATGTAAACCTGAAGGAGAAGATTTTAATTCTTAAATATTTAATTTGGAATTTTTAAGTCCAAAATTAAAAACCATCATGTAACGGCAGCCACTGAGTCCTTCAGCCCGCGCCTCACACACACATTTACAGGTAAATCATACTGAGCCTCAGACTGAAGCTAGAATGTGGTCATAAAGACTTTGTCTCCTGTGTGATCTGGCAACCTTTTTGTTTCCTTTCCTTCAAACGAGCATGCAGCTTCGCCTGCTGACGTCACCAAACCCCCGTGAGCCGCAGTGAGGCTGAACTTTTTCTGTCCTCCGCCATGAAACTCCCAGTAACCGCCCAGTCCAGCCAGCAGCCAGCCAGAGGTTAAGAGCCTGGCTAAATAATTTATGCATGTTGCCAGTTATGCTCTTCCATTATGTTAAGCATTATAAGCAGCACTATTTTTTTATGACAGTATTACCCAGATTGATTTTTCTGCCCCCATTTGCTAATGCCTCTGCTTCTGAAAGCAGTAAAACCTAATTGCTCACACACACAGAAAAAGAATCACACCGGCTCATTTCCAGCTCCATGGCCTCCAAATGTTGAGCGTGAACATTAACTAATTAATGTGCATGGTCGTGCGTCGCGGACGGCTTCATTCATGTTTTATGAGCGCTGACATCCTTTCTTCTTAAAGCCACAGTTTCAGCGCTGAGCCCCTTTACAATCCGCCCGTCTGGGTAAAAGTTACTTTATCCTGTCTTAGATCAAAGAAACACGTTTAGACTTTCTTTAGCTTCACTTATGAATGTTTGTTTTATCATAAGAGGGTGCAGGAGCCCTGACACTCACTACATCATGACCAGACGAGCTGCTGAACAGTGATCTAATGGTGAATGAAACATGGATGATATCCAACACAGAGAAGCTGATTCTGGACTAAAGTCAGGAGCAGGAGACCGTCCACCGTCCTCAGACCGGCTGCAAAGAGTCCCAGCGACGCTTTTAGCTCCATATTCAGACGGATGTTTGATCGAACCACGAGTCTGCACTCCATGGTTCAGCAAAACGGATGGGATAATAACAAGAAAAGTCCATCCATCCTTCCATCCTTCCATCATCCATCCATCCATCCTTCCATCATCCATCCATCCATCCATCCATCCATCCATCCATCCATCCTTCCATCATCCATCCACCCACCCACTTGTGATTTACGAGCTACTTTGAACGTTCTCCTTACTCTCTATTTTTAATTTCTACAACACGATCGGTTTGAATCGTCTTCTGCTGCTTTGTCTGGATCATAAAGTCGACTAAACGCCTCCGTCTGCTGCAGAAACCCTTTGGCAAAACTTTAAAGCTGACAAATAAATCCACCGAACCTGCTTTCCACTTTCACGCCAGTGGTGCTGCGTTTATCTCACGGTGCAAACGGGAAAGTGGGCGGGCCTAAAACCACCCTGGCCCTAACTATTCCCCCCCGCTCTGAGCGCCTGCAGATGCCCGATCCTCCCACCCCATGTCTAAGGCTGGGAACCCATGCAGGTTCTGTCCAGAGCTGGTGACGTAGCTGAGGGTTTGAGCGCAGATCGACCGGTAAAGCAGCAGCTTCACCTTTTGGCTCAGCTTCTTCTCTAAACATCTGATCCTCTGCTACGCTGTCTGAGTCCCACCAGGGCTGGGGGGGTAGGGGGGGTCGGGTGATCTGCTGCCTCCGCTGGGCGGCTCACATCTGTTAGAAGTAGTAGTGGGTTAAATTAATAAATAAGTGGAATAATTAAGTATTTAAGGACGGGCCAGCGGTTGCTGGTTTGGGTCTTTACATGGATGGGATTACTGTAGGAGGAAAATATGGAAAAATAATCCCGGCTTAACCCTTTAAGCACCCATCAGGTACGGCGCTCTGCCAACTGCACACGGCTTCATCCCACTGGCCAAAAGCTTAGAAGCAAGCTGGCCTTTTAGTTGTAATCCATGTCCTGTTTTGTGCATTTATGGGATGTTTCTGGTTTAAGTCACGGGATTCAAAGTTCATCTGCATGGCGCGACCTTCGAGGCAGGAGTTCATCCCAAGGGCAGCGCCGCGGGACTCAGGGTCATCGCAGGAGGGAGCCTGCAGCCTGCAACACGTCAAACTTCTCTCCGTTCCTCTGATAAAAGCGTCATGTGAAACCTAAGCCGCTCTCCTCTGCACGGCCCGACACTTATCTGACCTCTCTTCCAGATTTGTATCGTGTCCGTCCCCGTCCTCGTCTCAGAGGATTGCGTGCGTCGTCCCGAGTCCAGACGGACAGCTGCAGCCTCATGATGCAGCAGCGTTTTATCCTAGCTCAGGTTGTTATGTGTGAAATAAGCCTCTGATGTGCTGCTCTGCTCAGATTTGATCAGATGAAGGCTGGTCATGGATCAGTTGCTGCCTCGGCTCGGTCTGCTCTTACAATGTGCTGTGATTGGTTTTCCTAGTTTCAACCTTTATTTATCAGAAACGGAGACAAAGACGTGATTTTCAGCATCTTCATCATATTAACGATGAAAAACAAGTTCCCAGAATATCCAGCCACATGGTCCCCCAACCTGGCAACCATCCGCAGTTTCCCGGGTAACTGAAAACATTCATGTAAAAATAATAAAAAACTACTAGAACATTTTTAACTCCTGAAGTCTGCTGATGGATTATTTTATTTAAATTAAAACCATCTGTTCCTGTAATAAGTCATGATGGATGGACGCCGTGCACACGCCTGCTGTGTTGCAGCTTCGTCTGATGAAGCTTCATCGTGTACGAACAGAATTTCAGAGCGTGTCACAGCCTGGAGCACCAGGACCAGAACCGGGAAGGAAAACCTCCATCAGGACCAGAACCGGGAAGGAAAACCTCCATCAGAACCAGAACCGGGAAGGAAAACCTCCATCAGAACCAGAACCAGGAAGAAAAACCTCCATCAGAACCAGAACCGGGAAGACGTTCAGGGACAAAACGACAGAAACCTGCAGCCGGATGAGACGTTCGGGGACAAAACGACAGAAACCTGCAGCCGGATGAGACGTTCAGGGACAAAACGACAGAAACCTGCAGCAGGTTGAGACGTTCGGGGACAAAACGACAGAAACCTGCAGCCATATGAGACGTTCAGGGACAAAACGAC